>JABUQX010006089.1:15000-22600 GCA_015478945.1 Trachelipus rathkii
TCATGGCGTGTGTGTTGAGACCACGGCTCAGGACTTCAGATGTTTCTGTCAACCAGGTAACAACAATTTTAACTATAATAGCAATTGTAGTGAAAACTTTTTTCATAATAGATAATAGAGCACATTCTTCTACTACTCTTTTTGCTACTGCTACCGCAACAACAACAACAACAAACCAGTTGATAATAATAATAATAATAATAATAATAATAATAATAATAATAATAATAATAATAATATAATAATAATAATAATAATAATAATAAAATTATTATTTATTAATTAATAATAATTTTAATTATAATATTAAAACAAGAGAAATTAATAATAATAATAATAATAATAATAATAATAATAATAATAATAATAATAATAATAATAATAATAATTTAATTGTTATAATAATAATAATATAATAATGATAAAAATAATAATATAATAATGATGATATATTAATTAATAATAATGATTAATAATAATAGATAAGTGAATAATAAGTATAATATAGATAATAATAATTAATAATAATAATAATAATAATAATAATAATAAAATAATAATAATAATAATAATAATAATAATAATAATAATAATAATAATAATAATAATAATAATAATAATAATAATAATAATAATAATAATAATAATAATAATAATAATAATAATAATAATAATCTTTGTTAGTCGTTGAATTTTACAGATAATGACAATGATGAATAATAGATTAGGTAATAAATTTTTTTTACTCCTTCAAACTTTCCTTTCATTTATATTTCTGCTTCCGTTTGAAACGATATTGATAATTAGTTTCTTCTTTTAGAATTAATGACAAAACAGAGTAATCTTATAAGCTACAAATTTTTAAGTTGAAGATAAGCGATAAGATATTTAAATTTCAATCTTGCTTATTTTTATTTATAGTGTTAAAGCTAAGTTTGTAGGTTATATATATTATGACGTTCATATTTTACATGCCGCAACGTAATCCATTGAGTTTCTCTTCTGGGGCGATTAATATTTATAGATCCGAATTTACCCCCTCCTCTCCAAGCACCCACCATTCTTATATTTTGCATGAAAATATTGCTCCATCCACCTATATTACTTCAAAGTGAATAGGGGCTAATAAAGATATTGTAAATTGTAATGAAAGAATCTCAAAATATTGAAACTCTTTATTTATATATTAATCGTAAAAATTCTTAGCATAGCCTTTACAATTCTTCTTTCTTTTCCTTTCATGATGTAAATTCATTAAATTGTCCTGCTAAAATTTATTGAGATTTTTATTTAAAGCTAAGCCACACAGTGCTACTGAGCTACGCTGATAGGTTTTTGATCAACTTTAATTTTGAAAGAATCTATATTTCTTTGATACATTAATTACTTATTGATGGAACTGCTAAGTGAAATAATCATGCTTTGTAAAGTTCAGGGTAAATTGATAATAGTGAAATAGGTGACAAAGAAGCTAATTCTTTCAAAAATACATTTCAGAAGAGCTTTTAAAAAAATTCCTTTCTTTTGAATTTTTTTTCCGTTAAAGATGAAACTATCTGTCAATGCTAATAGTAACACAATGCTAATAGTAACACAATACTAATTAATATACTAAGTTATAGAAATAAGGTTTTAAAGGTGTACAGATAACACGGAAATGGCCGGGAGAACGGTGTTGCTGCCCTTGCTTCCCCGGTTTTCACTGCTGTACTTCCTAGGATGCCCCATCTGCCTTCTCGTAGATTTTTTTTTACAGAATGACAACACCGCTCATGGACAGAGCCCTATTCGGGCTTACGTCCGAGTAGGACGAAGCAAAGGAGATAATAACTCACATTCAGTCACTCAATAAAGTTACGAACAAGGGTCTCTCGCTTTATTGGGAGAGTGTTTTGTCGGATTACGTTAGCTCTCATATCCATAGGAGTCCTTAAGCAAGCAATGCAATATAAGGCCGGGTTGCTAATCCTGTCTCTCAAGCTCTCCTCACATGATCCTACATCGCACTGAAAAAAATCCAACCTCTCTCTTTCCAACTGGAAATATCATTTAAACAAGTGTTTATCAAAAGAACTTAGACAAGACTTTTTTCCAATCACACCAGTACATTTTAAATTTTCACATATTCTAATATTTCACGTATTTTTGGAATAAAAATCTTAAAATGAAAAATATTAAATTTTAAGATTTATCACGGTTTTGAAATCCACTTATCTTCTCTCCTCTCCTCTTTTCCATCTCTAAATTAACTTCGTGCAAGAAATTTATTTCTTCAGTCTAGACTAGAGGGTATACAATTACTCTTAAATTTTTCTCCTTTCCTTTCCTTGCCATTCTTTTCCTGTTTTCCACTGTTTGATTCTGAAATTTGTGACTTTTCTGGGCAACGACCCTGCAAATCCTTTTACCATATCTACACAAAAACATATAAATCATTCATATCTCAATGACCTTTTCGTCGTCGTTTTAATAATTGTTTCTACATAAACACATTTTTCAATCTCATTATCTAATTATCTTTGATATTTTATTCATTTTTTATTTCAAAAATCATTCTATGATTTCCAATTCCTTTTAAACATATCCGTCGTGAACACCTATTTTAATAAAAATAAGGTTGTTGTACGATAAAAGTATTGTATTGATAAACATCCTTTATTTAAACACTTGATCAAATTGAAATGAAATATTTTCTGAGAAAATATTTTTAAACTGCAAACAAATTTCATTTCTTAATCTTTCAAAATTTCAAAATAATTTTTACTTAATCTTCTGGCACTATTTTAGATATTTTCTTCAATATGCATCTATTATTATCGAAAAAGAAAAAAAATCAATTTTCTTACTGCGTTACCTGTTTAGGGTTCTTCTTCTTCTTCTTCTTCTTCTTCTTCTTCTTCTTCTTCTTTTCTTTCTTCTTCCTTTCTTCTGTCTTCTTCTTTCTTCTTGCGTGTCCTCTTCTTTTCTTCTTCGTCTTCCTCTGTCTTCTTTCTCTTCTTCTTCTTTCTCTTTTCTTGTTCTCTTTTTCTTTTTTCTTCTCCAGTTTTTTCAATCTTTTTACTGATTCTTTTTCTTGTTGCTGCTAATTTGTTAGGATTCTTCTTCTTCTTTCTTTCTTCTGCTTCTTCTTCTTCATCTGTCTTCTTTCTTCTTCTTCTTTTCTTCTTCTTCATCTTCTTTCTTCTTCTTCTGTCTGTCTTTCTTCTTCTTTTTTCTTCTTCTTCTTCTCTCCTAAGTAGAGTATCCCTTAAGATTATGTTACGAAAACCCCACAACCATTCAAGTAATGAAAAGCTAGTAACTTTTCCCTTTCCTTTAAAGTAAAATAAAAATTAGGACAACTCGGAGATATAAATATTAAGAATAATATATAATGATAATTTAATAAATAATAATGAATAATATAATATAATAATAATAATAATATAATATAGATAAATAAGAATAATATAATAATAATAATAATAAATAATAATAATAATAATAATAATAATAGATATAATAATAATTAAATAATAATAACAATAGATAATAATAGATAATAATAATAATAGATAATAAGTAAAATAATAGTAATATATTATTATGTATTATATTATTATTATTATTTTATTATTATTAGTTGATTATTATTATTATTATGTCATTATTGATTATATTATTATGTGATTATTATTATCATTATCTGTATCATTATTCAGTTATATATCATATCAGTTTCTAGTTTATATGGTTTATACATTATCATTATCATTATCGATCATCGATCGATCGATCGATCATCATGATCATTCTCTCATCATCGATTCATCATCATCATCGATCATCTCGATCAGATGCATCTCATTTCGATGCATCATCATCATCGGATCATTCATCATGCATCAGTCGATCATCAGTCATCAATCATCATCATCAGTCATCTCATCGATCGATCGATCATGATCATCGATCTCTATCATTCATCATCATCTCGATCATCATCTCATCATCGATCATCGATTATCGATTATCCATTATCATTATCATTGATCGATTTCATTGTCATTTCATTATCATTTATTATGTCATTATCATTATCATCGATCCATCATCACATGTATCATTCATCATCATCATCATCATCATCATCATCATCATCATCATCATCATCATCATCATCATCATCATCATCATCATCATCATCATCATCATCATCATCATCATTCATCATCATCAATTCATCATCATATTCATCATCATCACATCATCATCATCATCATCTATGCATCATCATCATCATCATCGATCATCATTCATTCATCATCTCAATCATTCATCATCATCATTCTCATCTCATCATCATATCATCATCATCATCATCATCACATCTCATCATCATCATCATCATCATCATTATTGGATCATACGTCTTTGAATCACCACCTAAATTTAACGAAACCTAACCTAACCTGGCCTAACTAAACCTGACCTAACCTGATCTAACCTAACCTAACCTGACCTAACCTAACCTAACCTAACTTAACCTAACCTAACCTAACTTAACCTAACCTAACCTAACCTAACCTAACCTAACCTAACAAATCGTATATTCAATAGGTGGTGATTCAAAGACGTATGTCCCTCATTATTATTATTATTATTATTATTATTATTATTATTATTATTATTATTATTATTATTATTATTATTATTATTATTATTATTATTATTATTATTATTATTGCCGCATAAAGGAAAAATCAATGCTAATGTCACTATTGATTTGGTTGTTTACCAAATTATTTTCTCAATTTTTATTCCATATTATTATTATTTTTATTATTATTATTATTATTATTATTATTATTATTATTATTATTATTATTATTTTATATTTTTCAAATTATCCACTTTATTCATATTATTATTCATATTCTTAATTTTCTTATTATTATTATTATTATATTATTATTATTATTATTATTATTATTATTATTATTATTATTATTATTATTATTATTATTATTATTATTATTATTATTATTATTATAGCTAACATTGTCTTAATTATTGCTATCATTTTTTATATACCATCTATTTTTAACAATATTAGGATCGTCGATGATATTAAAGCTCTTTCAGGACAGTATTAATTGTCCTATAACTGTTGCTCCGAAGAAGCAATTGTTTCTGCTCCTCCCACCACCATCAGTCCCTATTAGGATAAATTGATAAATTGGTAGTT
This sequence comes from Trachelipus rathkii, assembly GCA_015478945.1. NCBI lineage: Eukaryota > Metazoa > Arthropoda > Malacostraca > Isopoda > Trachelipodidae > Trachelipus > Trachelipus rathkii. Next base: position 20,228 of record JABUQX010006089.1, read on the forward strand.
CCATGATATCTAAAAAATAAAATACAAAGTTATAAGTACCTTCACTTACTGTTCCAATGAATTTTTTGGGCAAGTGACAAATCCGTCACAGTATAAAAATCTGAAAGACATTTATTTCATAAGAAAGAAGCATCAATATTTTATTATCTTAATGGAATATAAATTAATAAAATTCTATGAAATATTTTTGAAGTGTGTTTATAAAATTTAATTTCTTCTGTTTTATTTTATGCTCTAATAATATATCTGAATTTTTTTTGAAAAACTGAGCAATTAAAAATATATATTAAAATAATTGTTATTTAAAAATTTGTTTTATTTTTATAATTTTTATTATTATTATTATTATTATTATTATTATTATTATTATTATTATTATTATTATTATTATATTATTATAAACTCAAGTACTATGCAATATCTGATTAATTTAGAACTAAATAATTGTCCTTTATAGAATTATTCTTATTGTTGTTGCATTTTTAACATTATTATTATTATTAGTATTATTATTATTCCACATACATCTCAATCAGTGATAATGTAGCTTTATTATTATTATTATTATTATTAAATTATCTTTATACTCTGGAGTGTGACTATTACTTATTATTTATTATTGTGGCGAACTATTAAGAGTAGAATAATAAAATAATATTGATATATATTGGTTACAGAAAAGAACATTTGTTCACATTACTTCAAAATATATAATTATTTATAGATATTCATTAATATTAATTGATTATGATTATAGAATGATATTATTAAGTATTAATATTGATATTTAAGAATTATTTAATTAGATTTAATTTATCTTGACTATTATTATTAATTATTTATATTATTAATTATATATATTATGTATTATTATATCATTGATACTAGATTACATTGATATAAGATTAAGATTAAATTATTCTTTTGAAATTATATGATATTAATTATCTAAATTTGATTATTATATTATTCTTATTAATTATTATTATTTTAATTATTATATGAATGTGAATTATAATTTATGTAATTATGATATACGTAATTAATATGGAAATTATATTTTATTTTAATTAATTAATTATAATATTATTATTATTTATATTATTTGAATTTATAATTATTACATCTATATATTATTTAATGTAATCTGAAATTGATTTTATTTGTCACTTATATTATCTATTACAGATTATGGATTATTATATAAGATGTTATCAAGTTTATCTAATATATATTATAATATTATTATTTTATTATTACATATTATTTAATATTATTAGTTTGAAATTATTTTGTTATGAATTATTATATTAATTATTATTAATTTTATTGATTTTATTATATTATATTAGTAATTAATTATATTTTATTAATTATATTTATTGAATTATTATATTATATTTTACCATCTATATATCATATGCTTTAATTATATTTTTTTTATATATATATAGGTATATTAGTATTTAAGCTCTCTATCTATTATTATTATTTGTGGATAAATTGTAATCCTATAATATACGCACTTTTAAATTTATTTTTCATACTCCATTACTTAGACGGAATCTTATTATAATAGCTCGATAGTTAAGTTATATATTCTAACGCTTTCGAAATTTTGTGATTCGAAACTCTTTTAATGTGTAATGATTAATAGATTTTAAGTCAAAACTAACAAGATTATTCATTGTTAGTATATTAGTACTTAGCATATAAACTTTAATGAGTCCTTAAACCGAAATTGGAAACATATAAAAAATATAATGGTAAATGTTATATTTGTGCTATGATAGTAAATATGAGTTAATTCTATATCATTATATCAATCGATATTCTATTGATTATTTTATTATTATTATTATCGTTTTCCCTACGGCTATTTTTATCATGGCAAACCTGGGTACGGTAGGCGGTTGAAAGGGAAGATCGAGCTGGATACGGAATATTTCGAGTGGAATAGTGGCCTAGAGTATGCATACCCACCTAAATTACTCGTTGTGGCACATAAAATAATAATAAGTTATGGCTTATCTCATAATCTGTTGTCGATCATTTACAACGTGATAATATTAAAAAGGAGAAGGATAAGAGAGGATGGCATAATAGGAAGGTTTGTTATATGAATTTTGGGTAATCCAATTTATAAATCTAGTCCATGGAATTTGATTACATTGATACTTTGGAATTTAAGAAAAGTTACTTAACAGTTTGGTAGGTCAGTAATTGTATTTGACATTTGGAATTAAAATTGATATTGATATACGATTGTATTTTTGAAGAGTTACTTAACAGTTTGGTAGGTCAGTAATTGTATTTGACATTTGGAATTAAAATTGATATTAATATACGATTGTATTTTTGAAAAGTTACTTA
>JABUQX010006090.1:0-5000 GCA_015478945.1 Trachelipus rathkii
CCGAAAGACTGTGATTGAGTGGTCACCTGATTTGAAAAGTGCATGGAATAAGTTGAAAACCTTGGCCTTAGAAAATAGTATATTGTATTTCCCAGACTATAATAGCAGTCAAAAACTCATAATAAGTTCAGATGCCTCCGGAGAGGGAGCCGGTGCGGAGTTATTACAAAACCAGCCCGATGAGAACGGAGTATTGATTCCCAGAACCATTGCGTTGGCTAGCATGGCATTTTCTCAGGCTCAAAAGCGATACAGTGCAATTGAGCGAGAACTTGCTGCAATTAGATGGTCCGTTAAGACTTTTCGTAATTTTGTATTGGGACTTCCGTTCATTTTGAGAACTGACCATCAACCCTTAAAGTATTTACTTAGCATGAAGAATGTAGACTCTAGATTGGCAAGAACGTTAAACGATCTACAGGAATATGATTTTGAGGTGCAGTATATTCAGGGGAAAGACAACATCATTGCTGATGGATTGAGTAGAAATGTAGTAAATTCTCAAATTATATTAGACAGCAGTCTTAAGTGTGACTATAGACTTGTATATTCACCGGCGGGTGGACCTAATTGTATGGTGGAATGTCTTCTAACAAAAATTGATTCAACGCTAAAGCTTTATGAAGTTTGGAAGGTTTTGAGAAGTGATCTACAGGGGGAAGAGTCTGTTCGGCTGAGACAGATTTTGGTTGGGGAGTTGCTTAAATCTCCGACAAAGTATAGAATTTCTTCAAAAGAAAGGATAATTAAAAGTTTTCTCGAACAAAATATAGCGCCAACATTTGATTTTTTGAATGCCTTTAGCAAATTGTTTAATTGTGTTGTTTATGTGTTGATTATTGACACATTTATTATGAAATTTGACCATAGTAGCCAAAAGTTGGAAGTTCCAACAAGTCTTTATTTACATTCATTGTCGGGTGGTCACGTACAGCTCATAGCACCGGCAAACCTTGAAAGTGAAAATTGTGCATCTTTCTTAGAACAGAGGCAGATAACGACAAGAAGTGAACAAAGAGGGGTAGAATTTGCTTTGGATTTGAAACCCATTTCGGTAAGTGATTCTATGAAGCAACCTAATGTGCCTTCGGAAATCATGTTTCAAGTAAAACAGAAGAACAAAGAGACTATAGTTTATCATTTTTTGGATCAGGAAGGGCGAGTGGATCAAGAAAATATAAGCTCTTGTAATCATTATCACGGCCGTGTTACTAAAGTAACGATAGAAATAGCAGGTTTTAATTTTTGTGCGATCTTGGATACTGGCTCATCCATAAATTTGGTGACAAAGTCGTGTTACACGAGATTGCAGGGGACTGGAATACAAAAGGAAAAATTGTGTCATGTAGTTACTATGGTGGGATACAATAGTAACAGTTCTTTGAATGAATTTGTGATGTTGCAAGGGAAGATAAATGATGTAGTATTAGCAAATACTCCTTTGCTTTGATTGAAGATCAAGTTTTCGGAATCCATTCAAGTTTTTGTTTGGTCATTGGAATAAATACATTAAAAATATTGAAAACCAAATTAAATTATAGGGAGAAGTTGGCCATAATGAATGGATCAATAATAAAGTTTCTGCCTCAGACAATAAAGGAATGTTGTTCATGTGGAAATGGTTTGGCAGCGTGTTTTGTGGAGGAAAATGAGTTGTTAGATAAGCCAACATTGAGGAGCAATCAGAATCATTCGAGTTCGTTAAAGACTCTAAAGATTTGTCTACAGCAAAATTTAGTAGCAAAAGATCTTCCCAGGGAAGTAAAAAGATTTCAAAGATTCTATGATCAAATAATGGTAAAAAATGATATAATTTATTACCGTGGGGCAAACATGCGTGAGGTACCAGTAGTTTCTTTTGAAATGATGATAGATTTTGTTCTTCAGACACATAATAGTATGATGCATGTAGGAAGAGATAAACTTTTTAATCTGATTAAGCAACATATGTTCCATCCTGAGTTAAGAAGTGTAGTAAGTGATGTGGCGACTACTTGTCCCATTTGTCAGCTAAATAAGATCAAAAGTCGGAAACCACACCCTCCAATAATAAAAATTCAGACAACTCAGCCTTACCAGATAATGGCGATTGATTTGTTACAACTTCCAACCTCTTCATCAGGTAATATTTATTTGTTAGTAGCTATCGATCATAATAGCAAGTTCCTTCAGGCCCTTCCTATAAAAAATAAAACATCAGAGACTGTAGCCAATACTTTTAAGAAAATTTTGCCAACTTTGATTAAGGTACCAGAAGCAGTTTTGACAGATAGGGGCTTGGAATTTTCCGGAAGATTTGACGAAATTTTATCAGAATATAATATTAAACATCTTAGAACGAGTAGTTATACAGCCTGGGGAAATGGGGTTTGTGAGAGGGTCAATAGGACCATAATTTCTCTAATGAGGACTTCAGTAAGTCATTCTGACAAGTGGGATATTATTTTGCCAAAGATCATTTCTACTTATAATAATACTTACCATGTCGAGTTAAAGCAGTCTCCTGCTTCATATCTACTTAATATGGAACATCAAACGAAGGACAAAGTGTTTATTCCATGTACTGATTTTAAGTTTTGGGTTAGAGGGCATGAACGTTTTCGTCCATTTGATATGGGTGAATTGGTGATAAAGAAAATTGTTAGAACATCGGGTAAAGTTGCCCATAAACTAGATGAAAAATATAGTGGGCCGTATCAGGTAACCAAAGTGTTTGCAAATAACTTGACATATGAAATAACTTCTTGTAAGAATGGAAAGGTTTTTCAGGTTCATTATTTTTATTTGAGACCATGGAAATCCACTCCAGATTATTTAATAGCCAGTAAAATATACAAGACATTTTATTCAGATTTAATAAATGAGATATATGAGGGTCAGGATGAAGATTTTCAGTATGAATCTTCAGAACCCGAGTTAGGGCTTGCGAATTTCGAACAGGCACCAGATTGGTTTGAAATACAAATCATACCAAGTGAAGTAGTACCTAGTTATGATGTTTTACGAAATATGGCCAGTACACCAATAGTAGAAAACGGTATATTAAATAATGCCAAGATCCAAGTATGAATTTATGATTTTTAATTTGAGTTTGTCAGAAAGATCATGTAATGAAGAAGTATTAGAACTACAGTTAAATTTAGATAAAATATGTGACATTGAAGAAAAAATGGATGTTTTACCTTTGAATGTAAATGATTTAGGTATTGCTCTACTATGTGTATGCGACTTAATAAAAATACATGAACAAATAATGAAATTAAAAATAAATGAACATAGTAACAGTATTGCGGAATTTATGCAAATATGTGAGGAATTATCAATTCGTACGGAGATAACGTCAAAGGCATCAATAGTACCTCTTGAACATGAATCTGATTCCCTTTCTGAAAAAAGTTTGTCGTCGGTAGATTTTCAACTTCCTATAAGACGACGTCTAAGAGCAGATTTTGAAATTTGCCAACAATTTAAACCCCCGGACATTTCTTATTCAGGCAGGCTCACCAGGAATCGAGCAAAAGAACTTGGCATCCCCATACATGAGTTTCCAGGACCCTCAGGTATTAAAAGTTAAAACAAGGTATGTTTATTCTGTGTTAAATTTGTTAATATGTAAATAAGATAGTTTTGATCATAGTGTTTTGCAAATTAATAAAATTTATATTATATATTGAATATAAAAAATTTTCATCTTCAGGGGGGGGAAGTTGTGGCAGATTAACGTTGTTTCAAATTTAGACTTTTAGATAACCAGCTAGATTTAAAAATTAGAAAATCATTCTTAAGAAAAAGTTGAGAGTTGATTGAGTAAGATCTGGAATATTAAGTTCGAATTATTGAAAAAAGAGCTGGATTATTAAGTTTGAGTTTGTTAAGAGTTTTTCGATGGTTTTTACATTAAGTTAGTTGCTAGTAGAATTTGAATATTAAGTAAGAGTGGTTAAAAAAGAATCTGAATATTAAGTTTAGTTTTGGTAGTCTTTAGTTTTGAATATTAAGTAAGAGTGGTTAAAAAAGAATCGGAATATTAAGTTTAGTTTTGGTAGTCTTTAGTTTTGATGATTTTGAAGAGTTTTTGTAAGTTTAGAGTTGACATTTCAAAGAAAAGTGATTTAGATTTTAGTTGAAGAAAAGTTAGATTTGGTTTGTTTTTGTTCGAGATTTATTGGTTGGTTTTTTTCGAAGGAAGTAAAATTATTATTGTTCGAGATTTTAGGTGGTTGGTGCTTTCGTTCGAGGCGAAATAAAAATTATAGTCTTTTGAATTGTAGGTTTTTTCTTTTCCGGGAGTTGGAAAGCTTAAAAAATAGATTTGGAATGTTGAAATTTGAAGAATAAATCTGGGTTTTATATTTAGCAGATGTTTCGTTGGTGGAAAGTTTGAATAGTTTACTGCAAAGGATGAAATCCGAAAGATTGCTATGAGACAACAAATAATATTCCAATAAACATCTGTGGCAACTTTTCGTATATTCCTTAATTGTAGTATGTAATTGGAATTGACAAAATTGTATTTCCTCAAGAAAATAATTTGATTGTATATGATTTGAAAATCTCGTTTTATTACTATTAATATATTAATTATTATTCATCTAATTATTATTATTATATTATTAATTATTATTATTAATATTATTTGTAAATAATATATAATATAAATATAACTATAAATATAAAGTCTTTAGATTACCTAATGAACAAGGGACGAATTATTTGAGAAAAAAAAATAAAGAAAATTGTTCTTCTTTGTTTACGGTAAATAAATAAATTGTAAATAAAAGTTTAAAGTTTGTCTTCTTTGTGTTGCAGAACTAATGCGGCAACATATATATATAATATAATATATATAATATATATATATATATATACAAATATATATTATTTACAGATCTCTGTAAATAGAGCTGTAAATAACCAAAAATCTCCGTTTTCATATATATATAGATATAGTATATCATGGGGGGGGGGCAGGGGGCACTTGCCCCCCCCCTAAATCTTGG
>JABUQX010006090.1:10000-17001 GCA_015478945.1 Trachelipus rathkii
TATTATTATTATTAATTATTATATTATTATTATTATTTTATTATTATTATTATTTTTTTTATTATATTATTATTCTTGTTATTTTATTTTTCTTTTTTATATTATTATTATTATTATTAATTATTATTATTATTATTATTATTATTATTATTATTATTATTATTATTATTATTATTATTATTATTATTATTATTATTATTATTATTATTATTATTATTATATGCAAAAAGTGATTTCTAAAAAATTTTGCAAAAAAATTTTTTTTTAATTTATATGAATATAATAACAGTACGAAAATATGTAAATTAAAAACTAAATATATTTATGTTAAGAATTTATTTATAATATATATATATAATATATATATATATATATATATATATATATATATATATATATATATTATATATATATATTATATATATATATATATTATATATATATATATATATATTATATATATATATTATATATATATAACTTTAATTCAATTTCATTTTTTAATTTTTTTATTTAATTTTTTTCCATTAAGTTTAATTTATTTTTTCCCATTAAATTTATTATTTTTTTTTTTACACAAGCTCATTTTTAGGTCATAGGAATGAACCATGACTTATATTTTAAAAGTTATTACAATTAGATTTTATATATATATATATATATATATATATATATATATATATATATATATATATATATATATTTATATATATATATATATACTATTTTATATATATATATATATATATTATATATATATATATATATATATATATATTATATAATTAATACGTCGATAAAAAATAAAAATAAATATATACCCTTATTTTGTTGTATTTAGAAAACGAAGCTTTTCTTCTTCGATATCTTCGCACTCAGATAACCGCTCTAGCCTCAAACTTAATTACAGAAACAATATTTCTTATATTCATTTTTATTTATAGAAAACCTTTTTTTTTTTACTAACCTTACATCCCAAAAAATACCCACACTAACCCCGAAATCAACAAGACCCATTACAAGTCTTATATAATTTTATCTCCTCATCAAATCACTATATGATTCTTTAAAAATAATTACCAATATTTTATAAAATTTTATCAAACAAAAGTATATTCTACATTTTTCTTACGGAGCAATGTTTAAAGAAAAGGGGAAAATGGAATAATAATATTACGGTCGTCCTAAATCTGCTCTTCGCACATTATATATATAAAATCAGACAAAAAACCAAACCTAAAAAAGAGATATGAAAAGTATGAAAGATGGATCCTGGCTACAGCAGAATGCTATTATTTACTAATTTATTTTAAGATACTAATCTTGATTGAAAACGAAGATATCAATCAAGTTTGCAACACGCAAATGGTCCAAATTAAAATTGTACAAGAAAATGTAGTTTGTAATACAATTAATGTAGCTACAACCCAGAAATTTATATATAAATATATATTATAAATATAATTTATTTTAAATTAAACTGTATTGGAAAAAATAACTGTTATTTATAATCCAATTATATATATAAGTATATATATTATATTATACCGAATATATAAATACGTAGCTACAGATTATTGATGTATACGGGCTTTAAATTCAAAGTAACCTATATATTATATATAAGTAACATAATTCATTTCTCACACCAAGAATATATAAATATATATATATTAATTGAAATCACAGTTATTACGTCTTAACTTACCTCACGTTGTTGTAATATTGTAAATATCGTAAATCGAGTTTTTACCAAAGACGTTTGTTGACTATAGGTAACTTGATATAATTACTCTTATGCTATATAATATATATTATGATATATTTTTTAAACTGGCATCCAAAGTATAAACATTCTCAGGAGGTTCTTTCGTCGACCTTTGCTTCAATAGCTTATGAATGTGCACAAATTACCTATTTGATCATAAAATTTTTTCACAACTAATACAATTCAAGTACAACAAGCAACGTACACCGTACACGTCACGCAAAGCAATATCAATGATCTGAGGACAATTTCCCATTTCCAATAAAATAAAATTTAAAAAAACAGGTTGCCCAAAAATTTCAGCGTCTATGCCGCTGCCTCGACAGTCCCCTTAAATTATAGAGTGCCCTATATTAGAATAAAAAAACCCTTTTACTGTTGAGTCTTTTCCCCCTGTTATTGGAGAATATTTGAACCCCCATTGTGGCAAAACCATTTTCCTAGCAGGGAAATGAAAACGCGTATGGTTGCTGTAGGGTACACCATATCTCTTTGACCACGATTAACTATTAGAAAAAGAACGCGAGAATTCTTCCTTTGGTGATAGAGTATTTTTACACGTAGCCAGCCAACAAAATATTAACTTGGGAACATAGCCCGCATACCCCTTTCCCGATTCTGACAACTTCAAAGCGACCAGCCCAGCGTTCTTTCGAATGTAGTGTCAAAGCTATAGTTATTATGGTCAGCCGCCTATCAAGTATTTTTTTTATTTTCAACCTTATTTGTTTGCATTATTGTGTGCTCATTCTGCTATTGACGCCTATCGTCGATTATTATTCCATACTTATAAACTTATTCCTGTTTCTATCTATATCATGAAAGTGGACTGAAGGCTTGGCATTGCGTTATTGTTGATTATTATATATTATTATTATATTATTAGTTTATTTACTGATTATTAATTATATGTATGTTCATTTTGTCTATTTGATGGTGTATTTATTATGTATAGTGACTTTTTATTTATTACTATAATTCGACTATCATTATTAAGTGAAGAGTTTAGACTAGTTATAAATAAATAGATATTATTTCTGATTCTTTTTAGTCTATAATTATCAGTTTGTGTAGTATGTGGATTTCAATAGGCCACTATTTACTATAATATACTGTCATTATTGTTTATTATTCTGATCTAGGACAAGTTCGTATTATTATTATTATTAATATTATTATTACAATTAATATTATTATTATTATTATTATATTATATATATTATTGAGTTATTGGTTTCATGTAACTTCTTATATAATTATTTATCCTAATTTCTATATGAAATCGTCCATTTAAATTTAAATGTCATCACATGGAAAAATGAAAAAGGTTATCAATGCATACTATAATATACTGTGACTAATTTATTCTAAATTTATTATGTATGTGTGATTATTTAGTCTGCTTAAATTTCAGTATCGATGTGAGTTTAGATTGATTATAATATCTAAATTTTCATTAGCTTCATTTTTTCTATTTAATGGGTGGCGAATTTAATCAATTTGTTCTTTTGTGATTTTTTTTTCATTTATCTGATACTTTGAATCATATAATCTACACTGTACTGTGAGACATCTAAATATTAAATATCTTCCACTTAATTCAATAAAAAATATAGAAAAGTACTTTTAATTAAGCGTATCTTCCTTAATATTTGTATAATTTGAACCAAATAGCAAACTAATATAATAATTTAATACTTATCAACTATTCGAAATCAGCTAGGCGAAGTATATGTGTTACATTTAGTCAATTTTTTGCTATTCTTTTTTTTCTTTATTTAGTTCTTATATTAATTTTTCAGTTTTTTTTAAAATTAAGCATTCTAATAATTAATTCTATTCGATAACCACCTACATTGAACCTGTCTTCCGTCTTATTCACGCATTATTTAGTTTTTACTTAATAAATAATTGTTTATCTTCTTCAGATTTACTGAATCATTATTAGCAACGCATTAAGATGAACAGATACCGAATGAGGGGAATTTAGAAATAAAATCTTTGATCTTTTATGCTTTAATGATAATTTATCGCATAGATTTTTTTCTTAGTCCTATTTACCAACTTTCATGGTATATCATGTATTTAATATTAAAGCTTTTCATATTTATCCTTTTTACCAATTTTATAGTAGGCCGTTTCTTTCTTGATAATTTTCGTTTTAGGGATATACTGTAGACTCATTTGCGTTACCAAATATTGGACACATTCTTTACAACAAGGCCCGTTGAGCTCACTATCATTAAAAATTTAAGTCATTTGCCAACAAGCGCATGTTGTGAAAAAATGGAACACGCGGAATAAATATGTCTCCTTTCTCTCGATGATAATAATATGCTCCCAATGCTATAATAATTTGATTGTGTCTTAGTATTATTGTAAAGAAATCCAAATAAAATTTCTTGGCAGAGATCCCTCAAAGCGCTTTTTGCCATATGAAAACAAGTATAACATAAGTGAGACTTAATTATCTTCACTTATATCTGAGTACCCAAGTGCACATAACTTTTATACTTTGGCTCATATAAGAAGTTAAAAATTACAAACAAAGTGCACTATGTAGGAACCTCCATTTGTACCCTCCGATTATATTTGCGGGCTGTCCCAATCCACTTAGAAGACTTCCCCTTTTCCATTAGAAGATGAGTGCTACGTGTAACCGGACCTTAGCATTTAGCTAAAATTTGGTGAGAACCTCTTCAACCAAACAAGATAGAGACAAAAGAACGCCAAAAATTCGAAAAGGAGCTTCACATACGTCAAAATCTGAATTTTCTCTATATTATCCGTATATGATAAATAAGTGGCACCCTAATATAGTTGTAGTACCTCACTCAAAGTTTGATATAATTATACGTTAAAATTACTCATATATACTAATATAGTATATATAAGTATGAACTTAATCAATCTTTATTGTTATTACTATAAGTATTAGAGTACTATTATATATAATATTACTTTATATAGTGAATATGATTAGAACAACTACCCATGATAATATAGAAACTACATTGAACAATATAGTATATGTAAATAAAATATAGTTATTAATATATATATATATATTAATTATCACTTTTTTAATTATATATAATATTATATATATTTATTTATTATAATAATTATCGTACCTGACATATATATATATTGATAATATATAAAAGGCTCACCCTTGTCACTATGTATAAAGTAGTATATATAGTATAATATATTCTGCATAATAATAATAAAAATATATGGTATATGTATATATATAAAACAGTAGAGGAAGAAAAAAGTAATAATATAATATCAAACTTGATAAAATTTAAAATATATATATATATAAGATATAATATAATAGAATAAATATAATATAATAAAAAAATAAAATAAAATAATAGTGAGATATATATAGATAGGTATGTATATAGAATATTGGCAATAAAGTCTAAGATACTATAATATATAACTAGTATGTCTAGTATAAATATAACAGAATATATATCACTATCGTTAACACATGTACGCCTGATAAATAGATAAGCTACAAGGCAAGATACTAATATATATATTTAGTATTATGTATATATTATACTCAATTTATAGTGATATAACATAATATATATAGTATTTGTATACCGAATATAGGTTTCAGTGATACTAATATATTCTGAAATAATACCAATATAATATATTATTCGTCTATATTTGGACACAAAGATTAAAACTATTTTCGTCTTTTGGACAAAAATATTAAAATGCCATTTTGACAACTATGGGATATAATACTAGAAGATAAAAGTATAAAATATAAAAAAAAATATATATATTTATATAGGTACTAATCAAAATAGGGATAATATATATATACTAGTATTATATACTATATAAGTATATTACCTCACCCTCCATAGTTAAATAAATGATATATATATATGTATTAAATATATAAATCGTAAATAAATTTATTGTATAAATAAAATATATATATATAGTATAATTATAATATATATTATATAGATAGTATTATAGTATTATAGTAATTTAGTATGTATATATAATGATTATTATAGGATAATAATCTAGACTTTATATTCATAGAAAATTGATTTAATTTGTAGAATAGATTATAGATTTATGGTGAGTATATAGGTAATATAATATATATATAATAAATTATATTCGCTTTCTTTAAAAATGCTTAACGAGCATTTTAATAAATTAATAATTATAATTAGTATATTAAGTATTCGTTAATAACACTAATTTCTAATTTTAATCTAATATTAATATAATAAGGAATATATACTGTAAAAAGAATTCAAGTATATAGTATATATACTATATATCTATATATATTATATATATATATATCATGAGTGAATATATTATATCATATATATATTGTAATATAGTAAATAGTAGTTTAGTTATGATTGATATATCATATTATATATCTAGAGAGCATATCTTACTATATTATATATTATATACTAGCTAGGTTTTAAAATAAGTCAATAGTATTTATTTACGGTATATAATTAAAAAAATTATGGACGGTGGAAAAATGAATGTAGATTTAGTTCAATCTTTACGCTGAACTCTATTGCTTAGAGTCACAACACCATAAGATGAGGTTAAATTGAAGGGAAGTGTTTTAGTTACTAATATTTATGATAATATAATATAAGTAATACGAACTATAGTATTTCTATATAAAATAAAATAAAGGTGAGTGTGAGTGTTCGTGAATGGGGGTGATTTATTTTAGTATATATATAATATTTTTCTTTATAACCTATATTTTTATATAATAATTGATAAAGAAAAATATATTATTATAGATGAAGTATATATATATAGTATAGTTTATTATATTATATGCAATGTATTCCGTAATTGCCATAAGCATTTATGTAATAATAATAATAAAAGGTAGTTTATCATCTACTATAGTAGTAATATATATAATATATATTGTATGTAATAGAGATTGTGCAATTAACATAGTTCATAGATATAGATTTATATATATAATAAAAAAATATAGGGCAACATACTTCCCTCAATTTATGAATATAGAATAGTAATAGGTAGTAATAAATAAGTAGTATATTTAGTATAGGATGTGAGTAGTATATATTATAAAGCTAAAGTATATATATATCAGGCATAAAATTACTCTCTATTATATATTATATAATATTATTTATTATTTAATATTTAGTATATAATATAAGTATATAAT
>JABUQX010006091.1:0-17500 GCA_015478945.1 Trachelipus rathkii
AAAAAAGAGACGAGATGTATTGGCAGGGGGGGAATCCCCCCCCCTGCCAATTACTTTAAAATTAATTTGTGGTGGACAAATAAAATAGATACGATTGATATCCGGAACTTACATACATCAAGATCTTTTACCCAATATAGCTTCTTGGATAATCATCTAAATTTTGCTATAAAAGTTTCTAAAATTAAAATTGTTATATGAATATAGAGAAATTTTAATTACTGAATATTTATAATTTTTTAACAACTCAGCGTGGTGCCTTAAGGCACCACGCTCCCCCGTTGTCAAAATTAAAAAAATAATATATATAATATTCAAAGGATCCCCGTTTCAGGGGGTCCTTTGAATATTTACGAGAATGTAAAAAAATAATGATGAATTAACGCCTGGAAAGTTTCCCAGGCGTTAGATTGGGATAGAAAAAAAGAAAATTTAAATTTTTTAAAGAATAATAAAATAAATTACTTAGAAATAAATTATAATTTAAATTTATCCGAATCCTATCGTAGGCGTTTGAAACGCTAATGTTAGAATCCAAAAAAATTAAAGAATTTAAAAATAATAATAAAAAATAATGATAAAAATAATAATAATAATAATTTTTATAACATTGTAAAAAATAAAAAAATTGATTTTACCTTAAAAAGAAGTTAGTTTTAAAAAATCTGCTCCGACAACTTTTCGAATTTACATATTCTACATATGAAAAGTGAAAAAAATTTCTAAATTCGTTAAAAAAACCGTTTTTTTCATTCCAGGATTTTTTCCAGAATTCCAGGAAAAAATCTACGGATTCGAAAAATACATTTTCAATTGTTAAATGTTAAATATCTGGTTCTACTTAACATATAAAGATAAATAAGGTATGGATTTATAGGTTTCCAAGTGCGAGGAATCCGAATCTGTTATTATTTTTAAGGTATTTTTAGTAGGAAAAAAGTTATCAAAAATAATTTTAAAAATACAGAGATAAGAGAAAATTTACATGAGAGCAAAATTGAAGAACTCGATGAGTTTTAGGAAAATATAATATTTTTTTATTTCTTCTATAATAAATAAGGAAATTAGAAATGAACAAAAATAAAAAGAAAGTCACCTTTTCACAAAATAATGATATTTTCGAGATGGATAATTATGATAGAACAAACGATAGGCTAACTTCTATAATTTTAGATAAAGAACGTTTTTCAAGAAGAATAAAAAATTTAGAAGAAAAATTAGCTCCTATTTTAAAATCAAAACTAGAAAAAATTATGAAATTCAAGAATAACGAAAATCCAAAATTGACTTATAATAAAAAAATCTATAATAAAATGGTAAGATCTGGGAATGAGCAAAATCTAAAATTGACTTATAATAAAAAGATCTATAATAAAATGGCAAGATCTGGGAATGAGCAAAATCCAAAATTGACTTATAATAAAAAAATCTATAATAAAATGACAACTTGTGAGATCTGTAATACTAAAATTAAAAATTTTAAAATTCATATAAGAAGTAATAAACATGTGAAAAATACAAATCAATCATTGCTTAATTTGAATTATTTTGATGATAAAAAGAAATTATGCTCAATGTGTAATAAAAGCGTTCTAAACCTTAAAATTCACGAGAAAAGTAAGATTCATCAAAGAAATTCGATGCAATGTGATTATAAAAATTGTCGAGAAGGAATTCAAGGCAATTTTAAAGCATATTGTTATACCAATATAAAAATCATTGATCCGAGGATGTATATTAATAATATGATAAGTATAATTCAGAAAAAAATTGAAGAACAAAATTGGGAAAATTTAAAACTGAGTCTCTCTATTTTTATTGAATTTTATAAATATTTACCTGATGGAAGAAAACAAACGATTCAAAATTGGTTTAATAGCGGTTCCATGACAAGTATAACAAATAATTCTCAAATAAAAGAAACTGTACTTGAAATGATTAATAAAATTGAAGAAAAAATATGTAAATTTACAAAAGAAGGATCAGGATGGATAATAAATAAACTTTTAGATTTTGAAATAAAAGTAGCTAAATATAAACCACTGAGAGCTTCTTCGTATATTGAAACTCCATCAAAATATAAGAACCCAAAATTCGGATTAATAAATATTCAAAACAAAAAAGACAATGAATGTTTTAAATGGTGTATAGCCAGATCTGATTGTTTAGATGAAGGTCATAATAATAACAGAATATCTAATAGAGTAAAGCTAGAATCAGAAAAATATAATTGGAAAGGAATAGAATTCCCAGTTAAACTAAATCAGATTAATAAATTTGAGAACCAAAACGATGTGTCAGTTAACGTATTTGGACTAGATGAAAAAGAAATATTATATCCTTTAAGAATTACAAAAGTTGAGAAAACTAAACATGTTGATTTACTTTTAATATCAAATGATAAAAATGCGCATTATATACTGATGAAACATTTGAGTCCATTCATAGATAAAAAACATAAAGAGAAAACTTATCCATGTCGATTCTGTTTGCATAGTTTTTATAAAAAAGAATTATTAGATAATCATCTACCAGAATGTAGTATTCATAAACCGGTAAGAATGGAATTATCTGAAGGTCAAGTTCAATTTAAACTGTATTATAAACAATTCAGACATCCATTTGTTATATATGCAGATTTTGAGAGCACCTTACAAAAGATACAAACGAGTCAACCAGATCCTAAAGAATCTTATACCATTAACCTACAGAAACATCAACCAAACAGTTGGTGTTGTTATACGAAATGTGATGTAGATGAATATTCAAAACTCGAAATATATGAAGGCAACGAAGCGCCTAAAACGTTTGTAGAATATTTAATTTCAGAATCAAAAAGGATTTATAAATTACTGAAAATGAACGAACCAATGAATTTAACTTCAGAAGAAAAAATGAATCATGAAAATGCTAATCGTTGTTATGTATGTAAAAAAGAATATACACATCAGATTTCAAAGTAAGAGACCATAATCATTTAACAGGAGAATATAGAGGACCTGCTCACAGAAGTTGTAATTTACAAATTAGAAATCCTAAATTTATTCCAATAATAATGCACAACTTATCTAAATACGATGCTCATTTATTCGTTAAAGAATTTGGACGTACCGATGGTGAATTAAAAGCAATTCCTCAAACGGATGAAACTTATATAAGTTTCAGTCAGTTTATAAAAGTTGATGAAAAAAATAACATAGAGTTGAGATTCCTCGATAGTTTCAGATTCATGTCTTCATCTCTAGCTAAATTAGCATCAAATTTAATGGATGAAAATTTAAAGAATTTGCACAAATATTATCAAGATGAACAGTTTCAGCTACTAAAACGTAAAGGAATTTATCCATACGACTGGATGGATGATATAGCAAAATTTAATCATGAAAAATTGCCTAAAAAAGAGAAATTTTATAATATTTTGAATAATGAAGATATAACAAACGAGGACTACAAACATGCACAGACTATCTGGACAAAATTTAATTGTAAAACATTTAAAGATTACCATATGTTATACTTACAATCTGATACATTATTATTAGCGGATGTGTTTGAAAATTTTAGAACAACTTGTTTAGATACTTATAAATTAGATCCAGCACGTTATTTTACATCTCCAGGGTTATCTTGGGATGCATTATTAAAAGAAACGAAAGTAAAATTAGATTTATTAAAAGATCCGGATATGTTGTTAATGATAGAAAAGGGGATTAGAGGAGGAATCAGTACTATAACACATAGATATGCGAAAGCTAATAATCCATATATTCAAGAAAGTTATGATAAAAATAAACCGCATAGTTATATCACTTATTTAGATGCTAATAATTTGTATGGTTGGGCAATGTCTCAGTATTTGCCTACGGGAAATTTTAAATGGATGAAAAACATTAACGATTTTGATGTTTTGGACATCAGAGATGAATCAAAAAAAGGATATATTTTAGAAGTTGATTTGGAATATCCTAAAGAACTACACAATTTACATAACGATTACCCCGTAGCAGCAGAAAATATAAAATTAGATAAAGTTTCAAAATTAGTTCCAAACTTGAATAATAAAGAAAAATATATCATACACTATAGAAATTTAAAACAGTGTTTGAATTTAGGATTGAAACTAACGAAAATACATAGAGTATTAGAATTTGATCAGAGCAGTTGGATGAAATCATATATTGATCTTAACACGAGAAAGAGAAAGGAAGCGAAGAATGAATTTGAGAAAGATTTCTATAAATTAATGAACAACTCCGTGTTTGGTAAAACGATGGAAAACATAAGAAATAGAGTTGATGTACGACTAGTTAAAAATGAAGAGCAAGCTCAAAAATTAGTAAATAAACCAAATTTTGAATCGTTTAAAATATTCTCAGAAAATTTAATAGCTTGTCATATGAAAAAAACTAAACTGAGATTTGATAAACCTATTTATGTAGGAATGTCTATTTTAGAATTAAGTAAAACTTTAATGTATGACTTTCATTATAATCATATAAAAAATAAATATAATGAAAAAGCAAAATTATTATTTACAGATACAGATTCATTATGCTATTATATACAAACGAATGATATATATAAAGATATGAAAAGGAATATAAAACTGTTCGATACATCTGATTATCCAAAAGAGCATAAATTATATTCAGAAAAAAATAAAAAGGTATTAGGTAAAATGAAAGATGAAACAGCTGGAAAACTGATAACAGAATTTGTAGGACTAAGAGCAAAATTATATGCTTATAAAACATTAGAAAATAAAGAAATTAAAAAAG
Organism: Trachelipus rathkii; assembly: GCA_015478945.1. Lineage (NCBI taxonomy): Eukaryota > Metazoa > Arthropoda > Malacostraca > Isopoda > Trachelipodidae > Trachelipus > Trachelipus rathkii. The sequence continues at coordinate 4,779 of JABUQX010006091.1, forward strand.
CTAAGGGAGTAAAGAAAAGCGTTATCAATCAAACGATTAACATTGATGACTATAAAAAAGTATTATTTATGGAAGAAACTCTATATAGGAAACTAAATTTAATACGAAGTAAAAAACATGAAGTGTATACTACACAAGTCAATAAAATAGCATTATCGAGAAATGATGATAAACGATATATATTAGAAAACAATATAAACACATTAGCTTTAGGACATTATAGAATAAGTTAGTTGACACCACGCAAACAGATTATAAAAAAAATAATAGTATGCGTGGTATTTTAAGGACCCGCCTATAGGTGGGTCGCTGTAAAGATAATAATATATATTTAAAAAATTTTATTTCAGCGACCCACCTATAGGTGGGTCGCTGTAAAGATAATAATATATATTTAAAAAATTTTATTTCAACGACCCACCTATAGGTGGGTCGCTGTAAAGATAATAATATATATTTAAAAAATTTTATTTCAGTGACCCGCCTATAGGCGGGGGTCACTGTAAAGATAATAATATATATTTAAAAAATTTTATTTCAGTGACCCGCCTATAGGCGGGGGTCACTGTAAAGATAATAATATATATTTAAAAATTATATTTTTGCGACCCGCCTATAGGCGGGGGTCACTGTAAAGATAATAATATATATTTAAAAAATTTTATTTCAGTGACCCGCCTATAGGCGGGGGTCACTGTAAAGATAATAATATATATTTAAAAAATTTTATTTCAGTGACCCGCCTATAGGCGGGGGTCACTGTAAAGATAATAATATATATTTAAAAAATTTTATTTCAGTGACCCGCCTATAGGCGGGGGTCACTGTAAAGATAATAATATATATTTAAAAATTTTTATTTCAACGACCCACCTATAGGCGGGGGTCACTGTAAAAATAATAATATATATTTAAAAATTTTTATTTCAGTGACCCACCTATAGGCGGGGGACACTGTAAAGATAATAATATATATTTAAAAAATTTTATTTCAACGACCCACCTATAGGCGGGGGTAACTGTAAAAAAATATATATATTTAAAAAATTTTATTTCAACGACCCACCTATAGGTGGGTCGCTGTAAAAATAAATAATAATTATTTAAAAAATTTTATTTCAACGACCCACCTATAGGCGGGGGTCACTGTAAAAATAATAATATATATTTAAAAATTTTTATTTCAACGACCCACCTATAGGTGGGTCGCTGTAAAGATAATAATATATATTTAAAAAATTTTATTTCAACGACCCACCTATAGGTGGGTCGCTGTAAAGATAATAATATATATTTAAAAAATTTTATTTCAGTGACCCGCCTATAGGTGGGTCGCTGTAAAGATAATAATATATATTTAAAAAATTTTATTTCAACGACCCGCCTATAGGCGGGGGTCACTGTAAAGATAATAATATATATTTAAAATTTTTATTCAACGGACCCACCTATAGTGGGTCTGCTGTAAAGATATATATATATATTTAAAAATTTTATTTCAGTGACCCGCCTATAGGCGGGGGTCACTGTAAAAATTTAAATAATAGTATAAATTAAATTTTTTTAACGAAACGATTTTTCAAAGGGGGGGGGCGAAACGTCCCCCCCTTTCATAATTTTTTTATATAACACGTGTATGATTTTGGAGGGGTTCCTTTGAGAAAAATTTTCAAGCAAATACAATTATTTTTTCTCTATAATAAATTATGGAAAACATTTCTATCCAGTGGAAAGATGAGAATAGCAGAAATAATCAAGAACATCATTTCTTATTACCATCTCCGAACTGTAGAGCTCTAATTATTGGTGAGTCTGGATGCGGTAAAACGAATTTACTACTAAGAATGTTACTTATGGATAAGTGGTTAGATTATAATAATTTATTTGTGTTTGGAAAGTCTTTACACCAGCCAGAATATAAATTAATAAAATCAGGATTTGATAAAGGATATAGTAAAAACGACAGTTCTTGAATTCATTGGAGAAAGGAGGGTGAAAATATCGATTCATTTATTAGAAATCTACCTAAAAAGATTAAAAAAATCAAAATATAAGGTAGAATATTATGAAGATTCTTCCGAAATTCTAGACCCGAAGGATGTTAACAACAAGAAGAAAAATTTATTTGTATTTGATGATATAATGAATGATTCAAATCAAAGTAAAGCTGAAGATTATTATACGAGAGGAAGACATAATAATACAAGCTCTATTTATATTAGTCAAAACTATTTTAAACTTCCTCGTCAAACAATACGATCCAATGCTAATGTATTTATATTGTTCTCATTGCCTATAAAAGATTTAGTTAATATTTTTAATGATTTCATTTCAAAAGATATGACGTGGGAAGAATTTCGTAATTATTGTGAAACTGTTTGGAAAGAACCATTTGGTTACATTGTTATAAATAAAAAATTATCACCAGGAGAAGGAAGATATCAAGCTAATTTTAACTCTATATATATACCTAAAAAGTTTTTTCCTCTTAAATAAATGTATATTTACAATACAACTCGAAAAGTTCATAAAGAAAATTTCATTGAGAAAAATTCAATAACCTTAACCCTTGAAAATCAAAAATATATTAATGAATTGAAATTATTTTTAAAAACGAAAACGGGTTCAGGATTGTTAAATTCGGCGTTGAAGAAACTTCCTTTACCAGAAATGCATTTAAATTTACCTAATAATGTTCCATCGGAAAATATTGAAAACGGATCGTTTAGGAATACAGGAAAATATTCATATTGTGGTCCAGGTACGAAAGTACAAAAAAGATTAAAAGAAGGATATAATGGTGTTAACAGTTTAGATAAGGCTTGTAAACAACATGATATAAATTATTTAAAACATAAAAATACGAAAGAGAGAAATGCGGCAGATGATTTATTAGCAAAACAAGCGAGTGAAATTGCGTTAGATCCTAATGAACCAGAGTACGTTAGAAAAGACGCGAGATTAGTCACAGGAGTTATGGGAATGAAATCAAGATTCGGAATGGGTTTACCATCAAAAAACGGGGTAAAGAGCTCGCGAAATCGGGCTCTGAAAAATTGAGAGAATTATATTATAATCCTAAAACTGGATACTCTGGAATCAACGACTTAGTACGAAAAAGTGGATTATCTTCTAAGATAGTTAAGGACTGGCTAGATCATCAAAACGTTTACACATTGCATAAACCTATAAGACATAAATTTTCAACGAGAAGAGTGATGGTCTCTAGTGTTGATGATCAATGGCAAGCTGATTTAGTAGACATGCAAAAATATAAATCTCAGAATAAAAATATAAATTACGTATTAACAGTTATAGATATATTCAGTAAATACGCTTGGGCTACTCCTATTAAAAAGAAAACTGGAAATGATATCGCAGAGGCATTTCAAAATATATTTAAGGAAAGAATTCCTAGAAAAATACATACGGATAAAGGACTCGAATTCATAAATAAACCAACTCAAGAGCTATTTAGAAAACATAGAATACATTGGTTCGCTACAGAGAATGAAACGAAAGCTCAAGTAGTAGAAAGATTTAACAGAACTTTAAAATCTAAAATGTGGAAATATTTTACAGAAAACAAAACAAAGAAATGGATTGATATTCTCCCTGATTTAGTAAAAAATTATAATACAAGTTCTCATAGAAGTATTAAAATGACTCCTGAACAAGGATCTCTTGAGAAGAATAGTAAAGTTGTGTATGAAAATTTATTTCCTCCTACTAAGTCTAAACTTAGGAAACCAAAATTTAACCTTGGTGATAGAGTAAGAATCAGCAGAAAATATAAAGATTTTAGAAAAGGTTATCTTCCAAACTTTACAGAAGAAATATTTATTATATCTGAAGTATTGAAAACAAATCCTATAACTTATAAAATAAGAGACATGAGTGATGAAGAGATTATTGGAAGTTTTTATGAACAAGAAATGGTAAAATATGAAAGTGAATTATACGAGGTTGAAAAAATATTAAAAAGAAATAAAGAGAAAATATTAGTTAAATGGAAAGGATACAATACAACATCTTGGATAAATGAAAAAGACTTAACGGAAATATAGAACGTGAAACGGTTTGATGTTTAACTGTTTGATGTTTAACTGTTTGATGTTTGATGTTTTTTTCTCTATAATAAATGGCATATGTTAATATTAAAGAAAAATCTGATTTAGTAAATATTAGAAAGAAACTTCAGAAAAGATTTTTAAACGAAAAATTAGGTGAACAAGATATCCATCAAGAAAATATTAAACTACTACAACCATTATTTGAACCGATTAAGGATATAACTACACATCAAAAAGAAATACTTCAAACTCAACCAACACTACCAGCTCTTACTTCACGTCAAGTTCCTTTAGCTATTGAAGAAGTATCAGCATCACCTAGCTCTCCTAGATATAATTTTATAAAGTTAGGAAAAATAGCTAGAAAATATATGCAAGTAATTTATCATCCTAATAAATATGATAACGCATTCGGTATTAAAATGACTGAAGGAAGTGATGATTTTAAATTAGGTAATGCAACAGTTAAAATTGATGGTAATAATTTAATTATTGATAAAACCCAATACATTGGTACTGAAGGTCTATGGAAACTTCTAACCTTGAAAAATCCTGGAGAAGTTTCCGTAAATGACTATAATAATTATAAGAAAATAATGATTCAAACTAAAGCGTTTTTTAGATACGATGGAAGTACTGCTAAATCGAATAAGGGTGATAAATATAAGATGTTTATTAAACCAATATATGATGAATATAAATTGCTTGAAGATGTAAAGAAAACAACAGCAGAAATACGTCAGAGAGCAAGAACACCAAGAAGAAGCAGTGTTGGAGATACTCCTCGAAGAATTAGTGTAGAAGACGTACCTAATATTTCAGGTACGGGATTTAAATTTTTACCTTCAGATCCTAATGAGCTTGTTAATAAACATAGAATATTATTTTCAGAAATTCAATCGGGTAATACTAATGTATTTAATGAGTTACAAGCTATTAATGATGAACTGTTAAGATTAGGTATATTTGATACAGATTTAAATGAAAAAGAAATAAACTTTTTTTCTCTATAATAAATGAGCATTGTGTTATCTAGTAATACATCTGATTTCAAATATAATTTTTACCCTTCTTTAAAATTAGAAAAGGGTAAAACACATGAAATAGCGTTATTAAATATAAATACGTATAATTCAGTACCAAATATTGATGAATCAAATAATAAATTTGCATATGAATATAACGGTAAAATTTTTGAAATATTATTTCCAACAGGAGCTTATGAAATCAAAGCGATTAATAATTACATTCAAGAACATCTTGTTAAAAATAAGCATTCAGAAGCATTCAGTATTGAAGCAAACCACATAACTATGAAATGTATTATTCATGTTAGGAAGGCTAATTTTATTATACATTTCAATGAAAAGTCATTTAAAAATCTTTTAGGATTTAGTAGGGATGCTATTGAAGGCATTGGAAAACATGAAAGTGAAAACATTGTTAATATTTCACCAGTAAATTCTATCTTAGTTAATTGTGATATTATAGAAGGTTCTTATCTTAATGGACATCAAAAACCAATTTTGTATAGTTTCTTTCCCGATGTTCCTCCCGGTTATAAAATAAATGAGAGACCTAATACAGTAGTATATCTACCGATAACAATTCCAACTGTTAATTTAATTCATATTTGGCTTACTGATCAATATCATAAACCGTTAAATCTTCGAGGAGAAGAAATAACTATTCGATTACATTTAAAATCAACATAAACTTTTTTTTCTCTATAATAAATGGAGTATAATTTAAATTGGAAGGAATCATCAGAAATAGATGACTCAATTAAAAGATTTGAATATCAAGAATATGAACCTTATACAGGAGTTGATTTAAATACACCTAGTGATATAAGAATATCAGTTCAAAATCAGGATGAATTTTTACTACCCTCTAGAAGTTATATTTATATTGAGGGATCTTTAAAAAAAGAAGATGGATCAACATTTGAAAAAGATCAACCTGGAACTGGAACTGGATCAGGAAAAGAATTATATATAAATTTAATTAATAACGGAATCATGTATTTATTTTCAAGAGTTGAATATCAACTTGGAAATAAAAGTATGGAAGAATATCCAAATCCTGGACAAGCATCAACTATGAAAGGACTTTTAACATATCCTCTCAATTATTTAGAAGGTATGAATTTTATGTGGTCACCTGATAAATGTGATAAAGTATGTCCAAAAATTAATAATTCTGGATATATAGAGAGACACAAATACTTATTTAAGAACTCATCGGGGAATTTTAGTGTAGCTATTCCGTTAAGTCATATATTTGGATTTTGTGAAAATTATGATAAGGTAATTTATGGCATAAAACATCAGCTTACATTAAGAAGGAAAGAAGATGATAATGATGTTATATTAAAATCGTCAGATAAAAACGATGATGGTACTTATAAAGTTCCTGATGGTAAAATTATTTTATCGAGAATAGTATGGAGAATCCCACACGTAACACTTACAGATGAATATTCAATAAAACTGTATAAAGATATTCAAAATAAAGTTACATTAAATATTAATTTTTTGAATAGACAGTGTGAATCTATAGAAGTAAATCAAGGACAACAACAATTCGATTGGAGATTAAATGTTACAGCCGGATCTGAGAAACCTCGATTTATAATTTTAGCTTTTCAAGAAACAAATGGTGATAATCAAATTATGAATAGAGGTATATTTAATCATTGTAATATAACTAACGCTTTTGTTCAGTTAAATAGCGAAAGATATCCAGAAATGGATCTTCGACTTGATTTTAATGAGAATTATTATACAACCGCTTATAAAATGCTATCAGATTATTCTAATCATATACTTAATAAAGAAAATTGTTCTATTAGTTTAATAGAATATCAAAATTTGTATCCATTGCTAGTATTTGATGTAAGTAGACAATCTGAAAAAATAAAAAATTCAGTTACAGATATTAAAATAAGAGCAACTTTTAAGAAAAATATATCAAAACCTACAAAGGCTTATGCATTAGTATTATCAGATCGACTTGTGAAACTACAATCTGATGGAAATAAAATGAATATCGCTTTTTAATTTTTTTCTCTTAAATAAATGAGGTATTATTGTATTCATTGTAGAAAAATAACAAATACTGAAAATGTTCAAAAGGTTATGACAAATAAAAGTAGCATGCTTAGAGGTACATGCTCAGAATGTGGAAGAGTAAAAACTCAATTTACTTCTAATAAAATATAAAAATTATAAAAAATATAAAAAAGGAAAAAATTATATATAAAATTTTATATATAATAACTTTTTTTCTTCTTAAATAAATGACGTACAACGATATGAAAGTATATCTTACACCGAATCAGGTAAAGAAGTTAAACAACGCAGTAAATAAAAAATCTTCTATATCATTTAGAATCAATCCAAAGGATAAAGGAAACATATCTCTTCTCCTAACTCTAACTCAAAAAGCTAAATTTTTAAAAGGTATACCATTTAATTTAAAATTAAGCATATCACAAGTAACAGCCTTGGCAAAACATGGAGGATTTATAATAACACTTCCAACATTATTAGCAGCTGCAAGTGCAATCGGTTCTCTTGCTGGTGGAGCTAGCGCTATTGCTAAAACTGTAAATGATAAAAAAAACGGCACAAAAGCAATTAGAAGAGACTAGAAGGCATAACCTTCAAATGGAAAAAAAGAAAACAAATGGAAAAGGTCTTTTTTTAAAACCATACCCTCGTCGAAAAACTGGCGAGGGTTTATTTTTAAAACCATACAAAAGTTGAATATTCCGATGAAAGCGTTGAGTCAATATGATCTTATGAAATATGTTAATCAACTTAAAATTCCAAACTTTGAAGGAATTTATATGAGAGATGCTCTTCCAAAAAAATCTAATAAAAAGGAATCTGGAATCTTAAATTTGGATTCAATTAAAGGTTCAGGAACTCATTGGACATGTTGGTTTAAGAATTGTAATAACTTTTGCTATTATTTCGATTCATTCGGTGTTCAACCTCCGACTGAATTTGAAAATTATATACAATGCGATATTGTCTATTCAACATATCAAATACAAAAACTGAATGAAGTTATTTGCGGTCATTTGTGTTTATTCGTTCTTTTCGGAGTAACCGTATTGAAATTAAATTTTCACTCAATTCTACAAGAACTTTTTTTCTCTAAAATAAATGAGTGTTAATAACTTTGGTGAAGGACCTCTAACAAAAAGTGGACCACCAGGATCGCGAGGTCCTCGAGGATCTCCAGGACCAACAGGACTGTCAGGAATTGGATTTAAATATTTAGATGAGGAAGGTAATTTTGATATCGAAAATAAAAGGCTGGCAAATGCGGCTAATCCTCGAGAAGAAAACGATGTTACTACAAAAGTTTATACAGATAATTTAGTAAAAGAAACAAGAAGTAAGGTTGATAAAATGTTAAAACAGACTGGAAATATGAATAAATCAATAACTGAATTACAATCTGAAGGTGATCATATTAAAAAATTTGTTGAAGAAATAAAATCTCAACTCTTTGATATGCATAATAACGTTCTGTTAAAAGATGGTTTTGAAAACGTTTTAAAAACGATTAATAAACAGATTTCAACTCTTAGTGAAAATATAAATAATTTTAAAAAAGAAACATGTGCTTACGAAACAATAATTTTTCAAACAAATTCAAAATTAGAATCAGGAAAGTTCCCATTCGTATTCGGTATGAAAGGAGGTGCTTCTGAGAAAACTGGTTATGTTATGCCTTATGAAGGATTCATTGATACAGTTATATTAACCTCGCAAGATATAAATCAACATATATCAGTAAAATTGTTAATTAACGGAAATGAGTATCCCTTAGCTTTAGACAAATATCAAGATGAATTCTTTACCAAAATCAGAGTTAATGATCTTCGTCTGAATGAAGGAGATGTTATTCAGATTCAATCAAACGTTGATACTAATAATGTAAAAATGCATGTTGTTCAAGTTTTTGTAGGGTATAACTTTATTAATAAAAATATTATGTTAGGAGATGAACCTCTTGAGACGGTTGAGTTTAATGAGATTGAGAATAAAAAGGATAAAAATATTTATGAACTTGCTTCTTCAGCAAGAATTAATAAAGAGATGGAAAATATTATTATAAGCGATGACTTTGGAAATGTAGCATATAGTTCTGATAATACTGATCCTGAAATAAAAAGAAACTATGGAGATAATTTATCATAACAACATAAACTTTTTTTTCTCTATAATAAATGAGTGTTAACAAATCAGAGCTAATAAAAATTTTGAACTATTCAAATGATTACGTGCAGACTACAAAACTATCTGATTTAAATAAAGATGTGATTTATAACATTATTGAACTTAGAAAAATTAATACAAAATATGGTCTCGCAATGTTTGCAATTCTACGTGTGGGAGAGGATGAAGTAACTAATGTATTTCTTCCAAGAAGATATGTGAATGTATTGAATGATGAGGAAATTAAATTTTTCAATGAAGGTAATTGTCAAATGCAATATATTGGTGGTGATTATCATCAAATTAATTTTTCATAAACTTTTTTTTCTCTATAATAAATGAACACTTTTCAAAATTATATCTCAAAAATTAATGAAGTATATACCGAAAGAATAAAAGAACTCTTAGAACTAGAAACCTTTACAAGTAATGATATCGAAGAATTAAAAGATCTTTTTAGAAAAATTAATGACTATATAGATATTCAAAAAGGAATAATAAAAAAGCTAGCTGATGAATTGATTAAAAGACCAGTATTTGAAAATGATGACGATTCAGATGATGATGATTCAGATGATGATTCAGATGATGGAAAAATAAAAAATATGAATTACTGTAAAGTTTGTCATATAAAAATTAAAAATTTAAAGATACATGAAAAAAGTAATAAACATAAAATAAATGTTTTTAAAATCATTTAAAAACCTTGATCGGTTACATATCCTTAGTAAAATATTTACTGAATCATAAGTAAAAAGGAAAAAATTATATTTAAAAATTTTAAATATAATTCTCATATCCTTTTTACTTGATTAAATCCCATTTGTTAATCTCACATATTTTCTTCCACATTTCATTGTATTCATTTAATGTAATTTCTCTTTTGTTAGAAACTTTCTGAAAATCAGATATATTACATTTGACACCACATAATTGTAGTAATTTATAAATTTTAAAATGAACATTAAATGAATTTTTTCTTTTGAAATTCTTTATCTCCTGTTGAAATGTCTCTTCTAATTCATCGTTGAGATTTAATAATTTATCATAATTCTTCTTTATATCTTTATTGTTTTTGTAATATTTATCAATAACTTTCTCTAAATATATTCTTGGTGAATATTTTAATGGTTTATTATAATTATTTTGCGTATATTGTGAATGAGAAGCTTCATAATAATACTTAGAATTATTATTATTTATTTCAATATTTTTTAAAAAATTACACGATTTACAATTTTCGTTAGTTTCGTGTTTGTGTAATGAACACAATATTTCCATATTTGTTTAAGAAATTTTTATTATAAGTCAATTTTCAATTCCATTCTCGTAAACAAACCTTTACAAGTAGTATGTAAAACGGGGAGCGAAGCGTCTACCAGCATATTTGCGACCGAAGGGAGCAAGTGTGCTGGTAGCCCCTTCGAGTGAAATGAGGAGGTAGGCCTCGTAACAAAATTAAAAAAATATATATCACATCTTCACCGACCAAAATATCTTTCCAATCTCACTCCCTCAAACAAACCTTTACAAGTAGTATGTAAAACGGGGAGCGAAGCGTCTCCGGGACACTCCGAGCGAAACGAGGGGTGGGCTGGTTAGCCCCGTTTTAGCATACTACTTATATATATAATATATTATATTATGTATTGTATATACGAAATATCAAAAGAGAAAATTATATACATGTATGTATACTAACGTATATGAATGTGTGTGTGTATATATCTTTTTTATATATTATATATATATATATATATATATATATATATATATATATATATATATATATATATATATATATATATATATATTATATATAAATATATATAAATATATATATATAATTATATATTATATATATATATTAATATATATATATATATATATATATTTATATACTATATATATATATTATATATATTATATATATTATATATATATACTACTCGTCAAAATTAACGCACCACTGGCTCATATGACGTTACAGGTTTTACGAAAGGGACCAGAAAGCTGTGTCACTTTAATTAATGCAACATAACATAGCATCAGGGACCAAGTATAAAACGCTGTAATATGGTTGGGGGTGTATAGGGTTCCGCCATGGATATAATTAAGGTAAATGACAAACCATTTAACTCCAGCTTTTTCGATTGGGGTAAGTTAAGCCAAAGGCATGCTGAGGTACGTGTCCATTGAGGTGTGAATTATCCACTACAACTTGGAAAGGACTCGCGCGTCCGACTAACACGAAGATGAGTGCGGTACGAATAAACACTCCGTGCCGATAGGTTACGGGTTACTGTGACTCGGTCGAACTGTTTGGTGTAGAGCACACAACCATTGCACGGGTCGTGGATTGGCACCACGACCCCAGTTGGATCACGCATGGTGGCCGGGCCAGGGTAGGCTACGTGCTACGACTAGCCTTGAATACCGTTTTAAGCGTATGCGGGCCGTCAGAGACAGTCATACAACAGCAACACACCTTCAAATACATCTGCAAGAGGATACATGTTACCTGTGTGGAGTGAATAAAAAATACGTCACGTTCGCTGACATAATTTACGGCCAGGAAGCTGGTCATATGATCACGACACACCAGGGAGCATCGACTTGCGCGAATAGCATTTTCCCGGGAACACCTACATTGGACCGACGCAATTGGGCGAATGTGCTCTTTATGAATGAGTCCGCTTATGACATAGGGAAATACATCAATTAGCTCTGTTCTTATTGAATCATCAAAGTTGAGGAATCAAAATTGAGCTGTGCAAGTTGTATCTGTGTGTGGTGTGTGGTGTAAGTGTATATGGCTAGTGTGTCATAGTGTGGTATGTATGGGTAAGTGTAAGTGCCTATGGTGAGTGTAAGTGTGTATACAAGTGTCTATGGCGAGTGTGGTCGGTGTGTGTGTGTGTAAGCGTAAATGTAAGTGTGTATAAGTGTCTATGGCAGGGTGTATCTGTGTGTGTGTGTAAGCGTAAGTGAGAGTGTATCTGGGTGTGAGTAAGTGTATGTATTGGTATGTGTGTATGTGTGTGTGTGTGCAAGTATTTATATATATATATATATTATATATATTATATATTATATTATATATATATATATACTCATGCTATTATATATATATATATATATATATATATTATATATATATATATATTATAATAGGAATTATATCAGAAAAAGACTAACACATAGTAGGAAGCATCCTAGCAACTTGTATTATACATCGATTCCTCATACGTTATAACCTAGGGGTAGAAAACCCATATTAGGGCTATTCTAGGGTCAGGGGAGGTAGAAAGGCTTGAAAAGTGGCACTCAGTTGGCACTATGTAGCACTCACTTGGGCACTATGTGGCACTCACGTGGCACTCATTGGGCACTCACTTGCCACTCATTGGCA
>JABUQX010006091.1:22500-23613 GCA_015478945.1 Trachelipus rathkii
TGGATTTGGAGGTAACAAAATTAAATATCAGGATTTGAGGTTCGTAATTATGTTGGAATGGTTGGTGAGTGTGTAGATTTAGATGCTAAATGTGTTAAATTTGAATAAGAGTGTGTCACTACTTGGTGATGGTATAGGTATGCTGAGCAATGCAGAGTGGTGGATATTGAGTGTCCGACAACTATCAGGTTATTATATTGGGATAGAGGCGATATGTCTGGGACATAATATTGGGAACAGAATTGAAAGGTAGGGTGATGGATGTAGACATTTATTAAATTGTGTATTTATTTTTTTATTTGCTGATTTTTATTTCTATTGATTGGTATGTGGGAATTTGATCGTTGTTCATGATTTGTTGAGTGTGGTTTATGACGTTTCAGAATTGAATGTTTTGTTAATGAAAATAGCAAGACCATGCTTTGGGAAGTCTCTATCATGTCTTAAAATTCAGTAATTGTGGTATTCAGATAGTCGGATGTCTGGTGTCAGATTAGATTCCTGTATTAGTGTTATGTGTATGTTGAATTTATTTCTGGTATGTAGAAGTTCTTTATGTTTGTTTTTGATACAATTTGTATTTAGTTGAAGTATGTTAATTGAATTATTTTGGTGGAGGATTTGGATTTCCGTTTGTGAGTATCCTCACGATTGGCAAGACCATCTTTTTCGAGAATATTGATTAAAGGTTTGGAGACTTGTGCATATTAAATGAAACCTGAGTTTGCAGTTGTTGTAAGATACTGAAGTTTGGCCCCGAGTGACGGATTTATTACAATTGCAGACAAATATATGCAAAGGTACCTGGATTTGATTCTATATTCCCCGGCTAATAGGGGGAGTTAGGGTGCGTACACCGGTCTTATGACCCCTAAGTACAAATAAAAGGAGTAAATAAAAGGAAATTTTGGATCTTCATGTCAATGCCGCGTGACGATCTCAAGGATCGCAGGAGGTGTGAGGTTGCGAGGTGCTTTGGAACACTGAAACTTTTCTTCCATCTTCGATGACGATTAGTTTCGCAACAACCTACTCGTATTAGTCACTTGAAATAGCATATCATCTGAATATATATATATATATATATATATATATATATATTATATATATGAA
>JABUQX010006092.1:10000-12500 GCA_015478945.1 Trachelipus rathkii
ACTTCACACCAGGTAAATCATAAACACAAACATGACCTCGACACACATTATGAAAATTCAGCTCTTACACACCATAGATTAACAAAAAACCACCAAATCCATCTCAATAATATGACAGACATTAGAAATATCCAAAATGGAAATAAAAGAAAAATCTCGGAAGCCTTTTGCTTCTACAATCTCCCCAATTACAACATATGTCCTGGAGAGTGTAAGATAGACTCAATTCAAAATGAATTTATGAAACTTTCACCATTCTACAATAGTCTGTTATTCGACCAACCAACTGATCAATAAATTATTCATATTTCAAATATTAAAAAGTTTTTGCTTTTATTGTGAATTTAGATAGACTTGAAAAAGTTTATTGTAATGTTTTTGTTTTTTAAAATAATTAAATGTGTTTTAAAAATGTCTGTTGTAATATAATCTCAAAGCAACTTAGGTATCATTGAATAAGATAATTATATTATATATAATATATTTATATATAAAAAAAATATATATAGAAAATATATATATATATATATATATATATATATATATATATATATATATATATATATATATATATATATATATATATACTATATATACTATATAAAGCGATAATAGCTTAAATTCCCTCGCATATATATATATATATATATATAATCATATATTATATTATATATTATATATATATATATATAATATATATATATATAAATATATTAATATATATTATTATTATATATATATTATATATATATATATATATAAAGTCCTTTTAAATGATTTTAAAACTAAAACAACACCTTAGAGTAGACGAATAGATATCAGTTTCCGGGGTCTCTCGGCCTTAGGTGGACGACGGGGGGGGGGGACTGTCGTCCTTCTTTGTCCCCATCGGCTCGAAAACCTAATGGATATATATTTCCCTGAAATCAATTTTTAGGGGCTTGAGCCAATGGGGGACAGAGGGGGGACGAAGTCTCCCCCTTTCGTCGTCTACCTAGAGGCCGAGAGACCCCAACAACTGATATATATATATTATATATTATATATATATATATATATATATATATATATATAACTCTATATTATAATATATATATATATATATATAATATATATTATATACAATCTTCTCTAGGGTGTTCGTTAGTTTTAAATCAATAAAACGACTTTATATATATATATATATATAATATATATATCTTCTCTATATATTATATAAACAAAAAAACATATATATATTATTATATATATATATATATATATATATATATATATAGCCATCAGCCATGAGGTGCGGTGAAGCCATCATGCATTGCTTCGCTTAAACAAACTCACGCACGTACGCGCCAATTGAGTACTGGCCACAAAGTAAATCTTTAATATATATATATATATATATATATATATATATATATATATAATATATATATATATATATATATATATATATATATATATATATATATATATATATTATATATATATATATATATATATATAATATATATATATGCAGAGGTGGGCAGTAACGCGTTACATGTAACGGCGTTACGTAACGGGCGTTACAATTGTAACGAGTAACGGTAACCGCTTCAAACGATTTTAAAATGTAACGATGTAACGGTAACGCTACCTTTTAAAAATTGTAAAACGGTTTTTTTTCCGTTACTCGTTACTCGTTACATCCTACACACGAAACTCATGTATTGCATTTTATTTTTATTTTTGGAACGAATTTTAGTTTTTTGCAGAATTTTTTAAATATATATTATATATATAATATATATATATATTATATATAATATATATATATATATATATATATATATTATATATATTATATATTATATATATATATTATTATATATATATATATATATATTATATATATATTATATGTATCAATGATAGCCTTGAAAGTAGAAAGACCTTTAGGTAACGGACCCCAGAAACGATTTTGGACCAGGAACTTGAATAATGTTTTTATGATTAGATGCGCTATGCTTAATATTGCGACGTATGGGAAAGGAGGAGGAGATCCTGGAGATGATGAGGGAGAGGAGGATCGACGTGATGGGAAGGGCAGAGATGCGAATGAGAGGAGAAGAGAAGAAAAGAGATATGGGAGGAGGATATGTATTGATATATAAAAGTGTAGAGGAGGGAATCAGAAAGCATGGAGTAGGCTTCATAATAGGGCCAAAGATGTCCCCGTTCATACAGACTATAGAGGTCTTACACGAAAGACCTATAGGATGCACTTTTAAAGTCAAGGGAAAGTGGTACCACTTATATCAGGTATATTCGCCGCAACAGGGGCACCCGGAAGAGGAAAAAAGACAGTTCATGGAAATGTTGGAGGAGAATGTAGAAGACGGAAGAAGAGAAGAGGGTATACTGTTGCTGATTGGAGATTTCAATGCACGAGCGGGAAGGAGAAGAGACGGGGTGGAGACAATGGTAGGACAGTATGGAGAGGAAGTAAGGAATATTGAAGGAG
>JABUQX010006092.1:17500-20000 GCA_015478945.1 Trachelipus rathkii
TTTACATGTAACGAGTAACGGTAACGCTTCAAAGATTTTAAAATGTTAACGATGTTAACGATAACGC
Source organism: Trachelipus rathkii (assembly GCA_015478945.1). Classification (NCBI taxonomy): domain Eukaryota; kingdom Metazoa; phylum Arthropoda; class Malacostraca; order Isopoda; family Trachelipodidae; genus Trachelipus; species Trachelipus rathkii. The sequence continues at coordinate 17,568 of JABUQX010006092.1, forward strand.
TACCCCTTTTCTCTCAAGTAACGAGTAACGGTAACGCTAACCAATTTCATGTAACGATGCCCATCTCTGTATATATGGTCAAATAATGCAATACGTTATACGGTTGACATTTATTTCTCTGACTGTTTCAATAGTTGTCTTTTGAAATGTGCAGTTTATTATTAAAATGAAGGACTCGTTAAGATTATATGACATTTTACAATCCTTATTCTCATTTATTACAAAATTTTCATAATACTATAAAATGTGCCTTACACAGATAGGTTATTCATATCTTCTCAGAGCCAGAAGCTCAGTGATATGTTTGATTGAAAAGATATAGCAGTGTTTTTCCATGAAGAATAATAGAGCTTTTTAACTACGAAGTAAACATATCGGCACAGTAATTTGCTTTATCTTTAATGTAAACGTATTCAAAGTTAACCTTAAATAAGGTAAATTTAGAATGCGTTCGGCTGAAAATATTATTGAAGAACATTGAAGAGAAACATTCCTCGAGTCCTTTATTTCCAATCCTACTGCAGTTAAATTTAAAGATAGATATTTCCCCTTTTGTTTTTACTTCAGTAATAATATTGAATAATCACGTGATATAAACAAATATTGTAGAGTCATGTTCCTATATTATATTAATTAATACGTCTTATCAACCATCTTACGCAAATACAATTTCTTCAAAATTTATTGCTCGTCATTTTTCAATAATTTTTGAGAATCAGTTAGTTTTATATCAGGAAATAATTAACGAATTCTCTTCTTTAATTTATTCAAATTTTGAGTTCTAATAATTTCAGTGATAGTCGTCACCAAAGTCTTTTAAATATCATCTTTGTCGCTTATATTTATTTCAATTTTCCAAAAACGGTCTTTTGAATTGATTAAATTATTTGATTGTCTAAATTAATTAACTTATCGATAAAATTAGATAATGACCTTTACATTTGTTCGCATGTGTCATTGATGCTTGCTTACATCCATACCGACCATACGTCCAAAAAAAAGCAATATTTCAGCTGCATTTCCATATTGTCCCATTAATCGGGATTTATGTCCTACTATTAATGGAACGCACCCTTAGACATATCCCACCAAAACTTTTCCAACATAAAAATGACATCTTAGATTGAATCTATATTACTATAAGAAGAAAATGAAAGTCATGTGATTTTTATTCCCCCAATGTCTAAATTCGCTCTCCCTCCCGTAAATATGATAGAAAATTATTTGTAATGTGTATAATATAGATGGTATAATTACATTTTGACAAGTATTCCTGATAATAAATGTTTAAATACATTCTCATATTATATAGTGTATTTGATAATTTCGTTGTTTAACATCTATTGATAATATAGGCCTAGTCTAAGTAGATTAGAATAATATACTATAGGACAATCTATATAATGTAGGGAGGTGATATCTTTATGCTGTTCCTTATATATATATATATATATATATATATATATATATATATATATATATATATATATATATATATATATATATATATATATATATATATGGTAATTATCTAGTATTGGTAACTCCAGTTCACGTACATAGTATATTAAAATTATAATCATTTCATTTACAAAAATGGTTTTAAAAAATTATTTGAAGTTTTTTGATCGGATTTTCGTGTATTTTACGCATATATTTTAAAGAAAAATATAAAAAATAACGTTCCGAAAATTTTAAACGGCTAATTTTCTGTTTTTTTTAGGGATATCGCTATCGATGCTTTGTTTCGATTTTTTATATATCGATTGCATTAATATTTTTCCGATAATCGATAATTTTTAACGATTATCAACAATTCGATTGTTTTGCCAAATTACGTTTACGTATATTAAAAAATAAATAAAAAATTTTGCAAACGAATTTTGTAATAATAAAATAATAATAAAATGGTATTGTTCTATATTTGAATCAGTTCATATTTTCTGAAAAATTTTTCTAAGTTCAAAAAAATTTCGTAAGTTCAGAAAAGTTAAGTTAAGTTAGTTTTTAAGAAAATTCTTAGTGGCAAGCTTCTTGGCATAATTCCAGAAGCTTGCCACTAAAGAATTTTCTTAAAAAACTTAACTTAAGTTAACTTTTCTGAACTTAGAAATTTTTTTGAACTTAGAAATTTTTTTCAGAAAATATGAACTGATTCAAATATAGAACTTTCCCAATAAAAATATATATAAATATATATATATAATATATATATATAATAAATATATAATACTTATATATATATAATATAATATATAGTTATAATTATATATATATATATAATATTATATATATATATATATATACATTGATATTATGTCAGAATATGCTAGGTAATAAACTAAATATTAGCGAGGCTCATTATAAGCCTTATATTCTTTTTACTTTTAGCTAATGCAGAGTAATGCTTCCATTTTAAAATTAATGTAGTCC
>JABUQX010006092.1:25000-100000 GCA_015478945.1 Trachelipus rathkii
GTTGAAGAATAAAGGAAAACTGTATATATAAAAAAAGATTATCTAAATGAAGAATGTGTATATCCCCCAACTATGTTTGTTAAGAGTTCTTCTAACAAACCCAAAGCTTAACCTAACATAATCAAACTCTATTACCAGCAACTATTACTAATGCCTGCATCAAGCTATATGGATCTACATTCTCTTAAATCACTATGTAGGCTAACCAAATAAAAATACCATCTTGTGTGTTAAACCTACATCAAAATTCTTTTTAGAATATTTATAATATTAATATAGCCTTTAATAGGTCTTATTCAGAGACCAAGATATCAAAATTGAGGTGTTCTTGTAATATAATAATTTTAAATACTAAAAATTTGTATTAAATTTTTTGTCAAAGATTTTTATTTTATTTTTTGCGAGTTAAAACATTTCCAGTCAATACTTCTTAATATAAATAAAATACCAGCTGGCTGAGTCATGGTTAACTATTTCTCAAAAGAGGAGAGGGGGAGAGACAAATTGCTACATCAGTAAATCATCTCATGCTGTTTTAAATTTTTTTTTTTTTTATACCTAATTGAATGTCATTTTAAAAACTACATAACCCAAGTTTTTTTTTTGTTTTTTTTTTCCCAATGTGCTAATTTTGCCTGGTTTAAAGTTATGTTATTTCCAAACTGTTTTGAACATATAACAGACTGATGTGATACCTGGGCACAGTGTGGTTAATGTGGTGTCCACTTTGCACAGAAGACTACTATTAAGGATTTGAAATTGGATTAAAAAGCAAAAATGTGACAGTTAGTTTTTAAATGATCACTGATATTCCCTTTTTTTTTTTTTATGTAAACATTACCGTTGCTCATGGGCAAAGCCCTATTCAAGGAGGGTGTGTGTGCTCAATTTGCATCTGAGTAAGGCGAAGATAAGCCTAAAGAGAATAACTCATTCTATATTTAAATAGGCCTATATTACCTCTACCTCAATTGGATATGCCCGAAAGATGTGTCTAACTTCAGTTATATTTGATATGTTATTTATTTATTCCTTATAGGCACCAAAAAAATATAACTAGTTATTTTGTTTAACTTTTTATTTAAATTCTCTAAAATTTATCAAAATTAGGGTTGCTGACATCATAATTATTAACTTTGATATGGCCATTTCTATCATCACTTGCAGTTTCCATAATAATACTAAGGACAAATAAACTTTTGGTTGTTCCAGTACCATTTAATTTTGTTGAAGAATCCTATTTTCCTTCATCAGAGAATCATTCTTTCAACATTTTCTAAACACTTTTTGAAAAATCTATTAGATCAACTCAATTTGCAACAGCTTATTCAATCACTGAAGATTTTTTGAAAAATGTTCAAATATTTTTCAAGTGAAATGCAAAATTTTAGCAACTAAAGTAGTTTCAAGTCAAAGCTGGAGTAGGTTCTTAGGTCTTTCTCCAGACCAGAGCCTCGTTAGTTTACTTGGTATTTCTCCAAACAATATACCCTTTACCATGGGCATAGGCAGGATTTCATTTAGGGGGGGCAAAGGTTGAGTGATATATATATATATATATATATATATATATATATATATATATATAATATATATATATATATATATATATATATATATATATATATATATATATATATATATATATAAAATTATGGTCTTCAAAATTACTGTAATATTTCTTTTATTTTCTGCAATTGTTTTTTAATGTGTTGTCTGCAGCTGAATATCAACAGGTACGCCTTCCGAGATTGATTTAACAGCTTTGGCAGCCGCCAAATGCTATCGACATACTGAAAGTTCTAGCGGAGAATAATGTCAAAAGAATCCAACTGTATAAAAGCACAAAGCTAGTTGACTTTAAGCCAATATGAAATCGAAAACACATTAAAACTTTAGAAAAAGTAATATAATATATTAGTAATTACTACCTTATTATCTATCGATTGATGTATTTTTTTCAGTTTTCTACTACTAAACCCTTAAAAACGTCGTCTGGCAAACATATAAGGTTCATTATTTTTATTTTTCCGAGATTTAGGGGGGGCAAGTGCCCCCCCCCTGCCCTTTACTATGAGGAGTATGGTTGGATTTTGATGGGTGTATTAAATATATAAAGGTATACTGTATACATAAGCTTGCCTATCAGGAATGTTTTCAATCTTTTATAAAAATCAAAGGTGACTCCAAAGGTTCCATATAATTACAAGCGAATGACATGGTGTCACAAGATGGGGTAGTTGCCCATATGACCAGAGCCGCAGCGAATCATTTTTGAAAATTGTATAATTTCCTAAAATTCCAATTTTAATTGCCCTTTACATTTACCAAGTTTGGCAGGATCAGATTTTTTCCTTTGAGGTTATCTGAACGATTAGGTTTGTGTTAATAAACCCCAGACCATCCAGAGGCTTAAAGTCAACATTTGGGAAGGAATTCAAGCCTGGAAACCAGATATGTTAAGATTTCTTACAGAAAATCAGAAAGAGCTCATGTTCACGAATGGATATATATATATATATATATATATATATATATATATATATATATATATATATATATATATATATATATATATATATATATATATATATATATATATATATTAACAATATATATATATAGACTCTATTTTATTTAGATATATATAGTATTAATATAATTATATATATATATATAATATATATAATATATATACTATATATTTATATATATATAATATTAATATGATATATTATATATAATATATATATATATATATATTTTCAAGTACAAGTACCAGTTTTTAGAAACATGCAAACAAGACTTCAAAAAATATACTAGTACAAGCACAATACTTTGTACTAAACCCAAACCTGTATTATTATACAATATTATATATATATTATATATATATTATATATATATATTATATATATTAAATATATATATATATATAATAATATATATATTATATATATATAATATATATATATATATATGGAAAACTAAAACACTCTCCCACCACTCCTTTTATTAGCCAATGATGTAGAATCAAATCTAGGTCCCAGAGCATACCCCTGTCCCAAATGTAATAGAGAATGTGGTAGAGGGTAAACCTCAATATTATGCAACTCTTGCCAACATTGGTATCATCTAAAATGTACCAACCTCAAACTCCCACTGCCTATTCTTCAACATGGTCCTGCCACTTTTATGGAAACTCTCACACAGAAACCCAAATCACCCCATAATTCAATCATCATACTTCAATTAAATATTAATGGTATAAAAACATAAACATAAGAACTTCACCATACCCTAATTAAATACAATATACATATTGCACTTATTCAGGAATCCATTCTCACAAAATACTCACCTCTTTGAATTACTAACTATACAATTCTAAGACAAGACAAAGATCCATCCAAACATAACCTTATTATACTCACTCGTATACTGAAATATCCAATTCCGAAACATCACAAATCACACACAATTACTGATGAATAACGACCAAACATCTACTAACCAATCAATAGAAATACAGGTTAATAAAAAAAAAGTACATCCGAATCAATTTTTATAACCTCCCTTTCCACATCTCGACACTGTCCACGAGATTATATTCCAGATCTATCTTGCTTAACACAACATAACTCGATATTAGCTAGGGACTTCAATGCACATCACCCCACATGGCTTAATACCTAAGCTTCCACACCAAGAGGTGACTCACTTATAAACAATTTACATTCTCTCAGCATCCTCAACAACATAAATCAATCTACACAAAGACCTCTACAACATAGCCAGAACCCCACTTCACCCGAAATCACCTTTTGTTCCCCTCACAACATTCAACTATTAAAATACAATTCAACATTATAATGTCACACTATTAAAAATTCTTCCATAAATCTACAATCTCCACCAATAAACAAAATTAAATGACACCAAATATTAAAAACCAACCAAATATACTCAACACTATCAAAAACCTAAAAACCTCACAAGCATTAGGACCCGACCAAATATACATTTTCATCTTGAACACTTAGATATCAAAGCTATCGAAGTCCTAACTCAAATATTTAACGTTGCTTGCTAACACACTCCCACCACTCTGGAAAGACCCTCATATAATTCCTGTCAAAGCAAAGCAAATCACCTAACAACCCTGCTTTGTATAGACCTATTTTATTGCTCTCTACAATATCAAAAATATTAAAATTAATCCTGAATCGAATATTTCCTTCCATTCCTTTATCAAATTCACAATATGGATTTAGACGAATGCATTCCACTACTACCCTCCTAACTGATTTAACACAATACATCCTTACTGGCTTTAACCAAACTCCCCTTCCCCTTCTGGTAGCAATAGACATTAACAAGGTCTTTGACACAGTCCCGGACACATTTTAATAGACGAAGCATTAAATAAAAGTATAACCATCACAACGCGGACTCTCCTCACCCACTACCATCACCGTACCCTTATCTATATTCCCTTTCAAACCCCCTCCTTTTACACACCCTACCGAACCCCTCTACCAATCCTCTCAAACTTTCTTTAGATTTACCACACGAAACCAAATCATCAGCACACCCTACACTTCCATTCTCCATCAACACCTTCCCTTACCCTTTATTTCTTCATAACCTCATACATAAACAAAATTAAATAACCAAGGAGACATAACACATCACTGACTCACTCCAGTAATATTAAACCATTAACTTTCAACTTCATTTATTCTAATCACACGCATATATAATAAGTTATTTATCTTCATGGAATTTATTGAGAAGATATATATTATTCTCCAGTTTGCAACTTGACCATGATCAGTGTTTTTGAAAAGTTTCAATGGAATTTCCTTTTACAGTCTAATTTTTTTTTGGCTTGCTTTCCAGGTTGTTTTATAATATATTAAAAATGGGGATGAAATTTTGTGGACCAAAGTATTCTTTGTGCTGCGCTCTTACAAGTGCTTGGGGTATAATTCAACTAGTAAGTAAATTTAAGCATTAAAATTTTTTTTATTTTCAAATATTGTTGAAATTTTTTTTTTTTTTTTAATATTTTAAGTTGAGAGAGATAGTACGGTTTTCACAATCATTGTTGGTTTATTGCATAAAGGTTTATCCAAGTGATAAAATTGTATACCTTTTTATAACATTTCTGCAAGGGTCATGGCCATTATAAAAATAAATTTATAAACATAAGGTTCTAAATGTTAAAAAGGAAAATACTATTGAATAATAACTAATGTAACAACATTTTAAAGTTGAATAGTAAGATTTTAGTAATTTTTCTTCACCATAAATTTTTATAGTTAGTGGCATTTAAGAGAAAGGGCATTTTTTTTATATATAAATTCTTATAATTTTACTTATTTCATTATTCAGATATTAATGGGAGTATTTTTCAAAATAAGATCGCCAGCTTTACTCGAAGATCTTCATATTCCAGATGAAGCTCATCATAATCAAACAACATATTTAGATGCCATGAACGATTCTTATGACTTGGTAAGTCATTTTTTAGGTTGATTTATGTGCGAAGTACGAATTGATAATAAATTTATAGTTTAATAAATACTTATAATAATTTTGATGAACTTTCCTCCTTAGCTGCCAAGTTGAATTGGTCGAAGGTATGATTTTATATTTAACAAAGTAAAGAGTAAATTCATAACTTTAATATGCTATCTATTTTCTTATAAACGTTACTATTACAGATTGGAACAAATTGCTTCATTGCTGCAGCTTTGTATGTAGGAACGTTGGTGTTATGCTCCTGGCAGTTTTGGTTGAATTTGAAGAGTTGAACTTAAACACTTTTATAGATTTGAATTTCATTCCATTGTTCTTCCAGTATGAATTTATATTTATATGTGTATAATTGTATGTAAAAAAAAGAACTAACGTATATGTAAATTAACAGACTTTGGTTATATTTTATTTAAATTATAATGTATGTTAAGTGTTATGACTTTTTAAACAAATGGTGTTAATAAAATTTTTATTTTATAAACAATTTATTAACCATACTTTGACAATAATTAATGCTATAAAACAAACTTTTCGGGATTGCACATGATTTCTTACTAAATAAAAATCACTTTTTCTATCTCTTAACTATATAAATATATAATTAAAAAGAATTAAAAATGAAATTTTACACTTGTACTTTCCTACTTGCTTGTAAAGAAATATAGATAAATATTAATTATTATTTAATTATTATTATTTTATTATTATATTATTTCATAATTTATTATTATTATTAATATTATATTATATATTATTATTTATTATTTAATTATTATATATAGGAGACTAAAATCAAAAATTTTGACCGCTAAAATAATTTCGGGAGGTTGAACCCCCTGACCCTCTGTCTACAGCCTTATATAATATATATATATATATATATATTATATATTAATATATATATATATATATAATAATATATTATATATTATATATATTATATATATATATATTATATACTATTAATATATATAATATAATATATATATATATAAATGACATATTATATAATAATGCAATTATCAGCGTCTATATCAACTGTTTATGTAGCTACATTTCGAATTTTTATTTTATTATGAGTTTTTTACGCTATTTTCAGCATTTTTAATAATAATTTTCAAACATTTTATATTATAATATTTTATTTATTAGAAAATAGTCGGTATTATTTAGTATAAATAAATTCTGTAAATTAAAATTGATTAATGACTTATGTAATATGATATATATATTGGAGTAGTATTTATTATTAAAACAGAATAGTTTATAAAATATTAGAAATTTTTGAAGGCTACTAATTTTATATTATTAGGTTATTCCAATTAGGTTTATTTATATATTTTTTTATTCTTTTATAATATATATAATTATATATAATATTAATATATATATTAATATCAGATGGCTAGTAGCTGTGCGATCCAAGTGAGGACGACGAGTGAATTTTGTGCTACACTAAAAGTGTTTTTTATGAATATCTTAAGAACATCATCATACGGCAACCAATTTAGCTCACTAATCGAATTCATTGTCTGTGTCTACATTAGTATTTACTCACTCATACTCGTCTCTTATATCAATACCCATATCAACTTACTAAATAAATATAATACTTTCATAAATAAATACTATCCTTAATATATATATATATTATATTATATTAATATATATATATAATATATACTATATAATATATATATATATATATTAATATATATATATATATATATATATATATATATTATTATTATATATATAATATATATATATATATTATATATATATATATATATTAAATATATATAATAATTATTATAATATATATAATTTATATAATATATATTATATATATATATATATATATATATATATAAAATTTTCTAGTCTGTAAACTATATTTTATTTCCATAGAATAATAATGCGAGTGTGCGAATACTCTTTCTCTCTATAAATTATATATAGCTCTTATATATGTAAACTGTATATTGTCTGATTACTCGTGTGAATAGTAAAGAATGTTCCAGAGCGAGATATGTCCACCGTGGATCGGTAGCTTTAATAACAGTGTACTTAGGCGATGGAAACAAACGAATGTAGAATGTATTTGTTTACATGCCTAGCGATTTATTCTTTCTGTAATATTATTTATTGTGTGCAACGCTCACATTTAATTACTGACATATTAATAGTATTTCGTGATATATCATGTGTATTGGTGACTTGAGTTAGGATAGTAATTAATGATCGTCTTTATGTTACAAACATTGCTCATGTCGCTCATGGTGAGAGTTGTTAAGACTTTATTTACTCTATTATCACCAATTAAGTGAATTATCTTTCTATTTCCTGATTGTAAAATTTGATAATTCCTGGTATAATTAAAAAATTCATTTCTTTTTCAGAATCGAAACTCTGAATATAAGAATATAAAGAATTTTATCTTTTTTATTCCTTTTTACACTAAACTGACTCGCTGATCACTAATATATCCTATTCTTACTAAACTTATAAAAACTTAAGTAATTTCCATAATATATTTCTTTTCTATAATGCTCTTTGATGATTATTGAGTGATAGTTATTGGCTAATATCATAAGTTTAATATTGCTAATGATAATAGCTAACGTTATTATCTGAATATAGATACTCATCATGCTATAACTAAACTTATTTATATATACGTGAATAGTGTCTACTACAATTTATCACTTCTTAACTCATTATTCAATATTATGTGGTCATATTTACTTTCACAGCATTATAGTCAGCCTCTAGAAGAAGCCACAATACCATTATCTCAAAAACTCATTATACTGCTATCACACCACATTCTCTTATTGTGGGCACAGAATAGAGAAAAAGGAAAACGCTCAAGAATTAGCTTGAATTATGGGTGGTACTACTATAACATTTTAAGAGTAGCTTCGACGAGTAAAAATCGATTATATCAAAACCACATAAAAATAAATAAAATAAAAAAAAATATGTTTATTCGATTCATAAACTGTCACTAATTAGATGCTCAGGGAAAAGGCATTCATACCTATTTGAGTGGCATAAACACTCGTGATAAAATTTAATCACGCTAAATAAACTTATCGTTAAACTATTATTTATATATACATTAATGAGAAATTGATCATCTCTGAGAGTATGAGAGTATATGCATTTAAGTGAGAGTAGATATGGTGAAATAATTGAAGTAGATATGAATGAATTATTGAGCAAATTTTACTACACATTAAATCATTAAAACAAATAGACTTTCTATTTTTTTATAATATATTCTTATAATATTGTATATAACGCAATGAGATAAATACTGCTCTCGTAACCATCAAGGGATATATCGCGCTGTGCACACATCTTAGAAGTGTGTGTAGTTTCAGGAGTAGTATCTCTGGTGCCTTATTCTCAGTGAGGAAGACTACACGGGGCTAGAGAATGCAATATTCCAAGCTGACCTTCCGCACTGGGGAGTGCTCTCCGGAACTACCCGCTCTTTGGTATATAATGGGTATCAGAGTGAGTACGAGAGGAGAGTGTAGCCTCAGAAGCGCTCTCTCTTTCAGAGTACATGTGCAGTATATCTTTCGAATAAAATCAAGTACTACTTGTGCCTCACTTCACGTGTTGTATTCAACCGTCTTGGAACTCTAGCGCATCACGCTAGATTGAGCAGATCAGCAGATGTGGAATTTCCATATCTGCCTTTGTATGTGTGTTAATCTTTAATACATTCACTCTAAGATATAATAAAATCTGTGAATGTATTTAGAATATGTTTGTACAAATTTATACCTCACGGATTCTTATATTAAAATCACACTAGTTCTTTATGAGAAAATATTAAAGCATCTTTATTAAATATTTGAAGTTTATGATAAATACATAGAATATAAACTTATTAGTTGTAATATCCTGCTAAATCTAAGTATTCGATAGTATTTCATGTTAATAATATATATATTATATATATACTATACATCTCAAAGGATACGCATAGTAGTATTAATAGTTAGTATTAGGTAAGTGATTATCACCAATTATTCATCGTAATTTCAAAACTCATAGTGAGTTTAATTCCAGAATGTAGAAACCTTAGGGAAATACTATTTGCAATGGAGTACACTGTCCATTTTTTCAAAACTCGCCGGTAAGCCAGAGTGCAGTTAATTAGTAAGTAATATATGATGTTATATTTTGTATTTAATTTAGCTTATCACTATATATCTGAGTAGTATATGAATAATCATGATAATCAGCTACTTAGATAAATAACTTTACTCGAATACTGCTTGAGATACTAATATTCTATTGATATAAATGTATTGGTAACGTATTTCTCTACAATATAATAATTTATCTAACTAGGTAATATAAGATAATTTTATGTTAATATAGATAGTGGCAAATAAGTTCTATGATATCCTTCTTTCTGTGACTGTTGATGGTGGTTAACTACCTTTGCGTATAATAATATTCATATTTATTTTTTGATTTGGGGTCATTAGATATGACTCATCTCTTTTGAGGTGGATCCACAACCTCCTGAATCAGCAGCCTTCTATTCTCTCTCAACCTCACTATATGAAGTAGCTCTATAATTGCATGTCTCTATATGTGCTTTCCCTTGTTCTAATTTGTTTATATATTATATATGTATTTTCTTAACACTTTTTTTACTATACTTCAACAAATTATTATCTATTGGAGATAGCCTATAAACTCTAGATATTCCTCTTTTCTCTCTCATAGAGCTATTGTATTAGTTTGTAGATATCATCGATATTTTGTTATATGGCTCTTGTTTTTTATTAGTATTCTCATTTTTAAATTTTTATTATTTTTATTCATTCACAGACAAGCTATAAATATTTATTACAGGAATTACACTAATTTTATTATCTATGAGTCATTCTTTTTTTCTACAACCTTGTGGGATACAGTTCATAAGAAATGTTCCGTGGTGTTGATACCGATGAGCCGGATTGTTTATTTCGTCGATTCTTGGTATAATGGCTGTGGCATGAGTTATTACGTAGCCTAGTGAGAACTGATAAATTACAGTGTCGGTACATACCATAAATATAATATAATCTTAATATATAATATATATATATAATATTATATTATTATATATATAATACTATATAATATATATATAATATAATATATATATATATACTATATATATATATATATATATATATATATTATATAATTATATATTATAATATATAATATATATATAATTATTAATTGAAAGAAATTTTGTTAAGTGTTTTTTAATTAATATTAAGAACTAATACGGAGTACGTGAGTGACACTAAGGTAAGTAATTAATATAAATTATTTATATTATATATATATATAAATATATTATATATATATAAGTATATATATATATTAATATAATAATATATATATATAAATTATATACTATTATATATATATATATATATACTATATATATAATATATTATATATATTTATAAAATTTGAACGGAGAAATATCAAAATTGCTGTATATATATAATTTATTTTTTATTTTCTGCAATTTAGTTTTTATTAAATTTTGTGTATATTGTCTCAGCTGAATATAATCATAATACGGGTATCGCACTATTCAGATTACACTTTGTGATATTGTGTACTCTCTCAATACATAGTATGTGTGTGTGACTCAAACTAGATGCACACATACTGATAAAGTATTCTTATACATCTAATGCTTGAGTGAGAATAATGTCAGAACAAACTTCTGCTCTCTCATGTGGCTATGTGTTATGAGTAAGCACAACAGCTTGAGTATATGGTACATCTATAATAGCACAAATATGTAAAACACAGTGAGTACTACAATCTAGAGAGACATAATACTTATTAAGAAAAAATAATTAATATTTACGTTATATAATTATTCTCATTTACTTATAATATTAAATTATCTTATCGAATTGATTTATTTTATTTTCAGTTTTTCTACTATACTGTAAAAATACCCTTTAAATAACGTTCGATCTGGCAAACATATTATAAGGTTTCATATAAATTATTTTTTATTTGGTCATAAGATATTATATGTGATAGTGGATAAGGTAGTATATAGCCAAAATATGATTTGGGGTAGTACCCCTATATACCCTATGTATATAGTACACCCCCTATGCCTACTGACCTCAATATATTAATTATATATTAATATTATATATATATTATATAATAATATATAATTATATATACTATCTATATATATATTAATATATTAATAATACCTAATATATAATAATATTATTATATTATTATATATATATATATTAATATATATATATTAAATATATATATATATATTATATATATATATAGCTGTAGACAGGGGCGGAGTCGGGTGTATCAATATATATTAATACCCCCAAAAATTTTTATAGTGATCAATATATAAATTTTAATATTTGATTCTTGAAGTCTTACTCTTAATAATATAATATACATAATAATAATGATTATATATCAAGCATAATTATAAAGAAAGTAGACCTATTTATTTAATGGAAATGAGGAGGACTTATTTGATGGTCCAGTGTAACAATTCTTAAGTCTAGTGGCTGATTATCCCATTATAATTATTAATATATATAAATTATATTAGACCATGGGACTTAAATGTAAGGTTTCCAAGTTTTGCAGTTAATAGCAAATTGGCTACAACGAATAATGATAGTATGTTAATATAAAATAGATTTTATAAGATATTAGGTGGGAGCTGCAATCATTGATGGGATGACTGAGGTATTCTTTTCTATTATTGTACTAATAATCTTAGCTACTTCACTCATAATCCATGGTTCAATCGTGCTTGTTCTCTACTGGTGACCATGTATTCAGAGCTAAGAGACAGTGCGTATTACTGTGGATGATAAATATTTCTACATATTCTGCTCTATCACTACTCATGTAGGGTCATTGTTAAATAGGCGGTTACATTTTTTATACATTAGTATACTTTTTTTTAGTTATTCATTTTTTTTTCTACTTTTTTTTAAGTCAATATTTACCTATTTTCTTCACTTTTTTGAGGGCAAGTAAGGTTATTGGCGATATCTTTTTACTCTGAGTTTTATCATGTGACATGTATTAAAAATGTGAGTTTATAATTTAGGTCGTCTTTTACTAGCTATGCCGTAGACTGGAAAACAATATAGTATAATATAATTTGTTAAATAATTTTATAATTTTCAGGTTGTATTAACACATGTAATTTATTCTATATATATAAATAATAATTTAGATATAAATGGTTTTAGAAATTTGAAATTTTTGAGATGGAAGATGTAAGTTTCAAATGATCTGATGAATATAAATGACCTGGATATCAGTAAAAATTGTTAGAGGATTGTTTAAAAAAACACTAACTTAATGAAAGCAGATAGCTTAATTTTGTTATCATATCTAGTCGTCAAACTAATATCTTATCGTAAGTGGTCATAACAGGCTCCACAAATATAGAATAAAACTCACATTAATCATCTATCTTCATTCTGTATTTTGTCATCATTTGGTTTAATTATATAGTAAAACTGTTCTTGGGTATATAAATATATATATATAAGGATTTATATGCAAGTCAGTATAATTCAAATATAAATAACAGATTATTAAAAAAATATTTTAGATGCTTATAGTCTATATATAATTATTATTTATATACTTGAACATTTACTTGAGCATTAGAAAGACGTAAGCATGGACCATCAAAATAGTTATTTAAGAAACTTGGAATAATATTTGTGAAAATAATAAGTACAAAATGTTTTTCTGTCTGCAAGTACATAAAACATTATTGTAAAGTGAATTCATGTTAAGCATGTTTGTGACAAATTATCTCATGTGTATCGTAAGCTCTCTGTATGAAAAATTATTACTCACACTGTAATATATCCCTATATATGAGAGATTTTCCTTACAAAGTATAAGTACTGCTCATATAAATATAGTTGAGATTTGCTAGGGTACATGCATGGAAAACCATGCAGAACCATATGTTTACATATGTGCACTATATGTGGATCATACAAGTGAATACAATATGGAAAAACCGCGTGAATCTCCAGAGTGCGTGTTAACTAGAAAAATGTAACTGCCTCAGTGCAGTACGTGCAGTATTGTTCGGGACATTTGATGATCATCTCATCTCTGATATGTGAATAAAACCTCGACTCTCGATAACAGTTAATAATATTACAGTCTAAATGATCATATCTCCAATGAGATATGAAAATAGGAGTAGTAAAAATAATGAACTTCACTGTAACTCATGCTGTACACAATTAGGTTATATAATTGCACTGATAATATATAAAAGAGCATTTTCCACATCAAGCAGAACTCTTACAAAATTTTTTTAAAAATAAAGTTACTATATATATATAATATAAAATAATAAATAATAATAAATAATATATTTCTAATATAGGCTACATCTCTCTTACCTGTACTGGAGATACAGACTTCATATATTTGTTCTCTCTTATCACTGTCAATAAAGATGCTCATGTAAGATTCATGATATAAATATAAAAAAAAAACATATCACAATACCTATTAATAAACTTCTAACTCTAAGCGTTTTTTTTTTTTATTGTGTGATAGATATATAGTCACGTTGTCAGTGTAGAAAAAAGATACTGCAGAGTGGAATGATGACAAGAGATATAAGAAAGCAAGAGAGATTAATAGATAAGGACTCTAATTGTGAATGAATGGAAGCTAGCGCAAGATGGTTTGTAAGAGCAACGAGATACATTTTAAATTTTGCTCTGAGGAATAATACTTTATGATCAAGAGGAAAACATGACGTTTATGAACCCAAGTTCTTAAGAGTACATATAAATATAGAAACTTTCTTGAATGATGAACAAGAGTTGCATTGAGAACAGAGAGTGTACTGAATAAAGACAGTAAGGCCCGAGAGAGTGGAAAATTAGTGTGCTTGTATAACTGTTTTGTTTGTGGGTTATATTCTAAAAAGTTTAAACTAAACACGAGTCGTTTCCAATGAAAATATTTCTCATTAGTATAGTCTGCCATTTCCCTGCTCGCGTGTCAGAAAGTTTTTTTTTATACAAAGCTTGAGTGACAACAAGCGATGCATAGGAAGTCGTGTGTACAAATATAAATTAGTTTCATAAAAAAGAGGCCATCTTGAAAACAGACCGTAGTGTGGACAAAGATATTTATCGTGTATGGTTGTTTGAGAGTCGATTAAATAAATGTGCTAATAAACATTATCAATATACTACCAATAGATTCACAAGACTTGGTTTTCAAAAGATATTTTATTACCCTTAATTTTTATAATTATTAGCTTGGTTTCATATACTTGTACCAACCGACTATACGGTTTAAGTTCGTATTTTCAATTATTATATTGTTATTTAGAGATTCTCTTTATATATATCGTTCCATATAATGACTTAAATATATAGATCGTATGACATGTGTTCATTTATGAGTGATCGTTACTTTCATGCTTTCGAGATTATCTGTGTGTGATTATTTATGTAAAATAAGCTCATTCTTAATCAATGAAATTTTCAGATGTTTTTCATTCTTCCCTTTACATGGTATAATAGCTGTAGTCTATACCGGATAGTGAGAGTTATACTGTCGTCACCAATTGTGTGTGAATATGTGTATGTTAATTTAAATAATTTCAATTGGATAAATTTGTTACAATTCGTTCTAGTTACTTTACGCTTTTCGTGAAATTGTATATGAAATAACGACATATAAATAATTGTATATGTTTAGTCATCTACTACAGATACAACTTTTTTTCGATAACACTGTGTGTTTATCACGAGGAATCTTCATAGATTCTCTATCTATGATTTTCTGTTTTAGCGCGCTTTATGTTTTTCAAATATATTGTGTACGTGATATGCTCTCATTTTAAATAATAACATTATATGTAGTTATAGGATAAATCTCCGCTACGAATCAAAGCTGTGACTTCATTGTCACTAATATATTTCATTCAAAGCTAAAATTCGTCTGCAGGGAAATAATCTTCGATAAGTAATAGCGGGCTTTCAATCAAACAAAATAAGTGTGCTCATACCTACCTTGGAGTTCTAAAATTGACAAATATACTATCCTGGCTCTCTGCCAACATCTTGTACAAACTGTAAATCTGCCTTTCTCACTTACTGTATTTATAGATCTGATGTATATCTGTTGTTAATTCTCATCTGAAATGGTGCGCAAATCCTCTATCTAGCCTCCTATTTTTCCTTAACTCAACCTTGGATACGTTCATGGCATTCCTCTTTACTATACTCCTTCTCCTTCTGCTCAAGTGAGTGTCCTATACTTTGTCACTGTGATATAAATTATGATTTGGGTGCTGAGCTATAGTATAAGCCCCCCTACTACTTAGGTAGAAAAAAATAATAATCTTATATAGAATCAGTTTAGGAAGGCACTGGTTACCAGATGGTCATTATACCTCTCCGATGATTTGAGATATCGTAAAGACTTAAGTTTGCTGTGGTCTCTGACGCTCTTGCTCATCGTTTGGATCACTACTCCGAAATATATAGCTCGATTACCCTTTCGTATCTACTCAACCTGACTCGATATAACTTCATGTCACTCAATATGTCACTATCTATATATATTCCTCAGATGTTGTATAACTCGTGCACATGTACAATAGCTTATTTCTGAAAATAAACTGAAGACCGCTCTGAGATAATTATATCTTAACTTTACAGCCTTATAGCTCTCACTTATGTATTCTTAATATATATAGATTATTTGAAAACTCGCTTCTCAACTCTCAACATTTTAATTATATATATAATATATATATATATATATATATATATATATATTATTATATATATATTATAGTGTCAGACCCTCTAGAAGATGCTTAGACCTAATATCTGAGTCATCAAACACTCAACATTACAACGGAGTATACAGTACGGATTAATAGACAGGACGCTCGGTCTTGGAATGGGCTGATGGATCACAATTTTAGGTGGGACTGAGAGTGGTGAATAATCGTAATAAAAACCATTAATAGAGGTTAAGAGTGTAAGTAATTTCATGATTTCGCTCATTGGGAAATTGATAGCAAAGCTAGTGTGGGTGAAAGTTGCGATGGAACTTGTGATCGGTCTCACCTCTGTACATATACAAGCATCTTGACCGAGTAAGTCGTGTTAAACAGATGAAATTCAAGCTGCTCTCCAAGCTCCCCCTCTCTCTCTTATTGTGAGAGTTATTTTCCTTTCGCTTGTGTTCTTTTTGTGTTTCTACTATTATAGGTTCTAGATTTATTCTTTCACAATTGAGAGCTTATACATAATCGTATTACGGTTTTGCCTGCTGATATGATCCGAATGGCGCGAAGGAGTCGATCCTCTCTCTCGTGTGAGGGGTTCTCTGCTCAATAGGTCCTGTTCCCTCCGGGGAACATTCAGCGGGGGTGTGCTTTGTGCATTATCTATTTCCTACTCTTATCTCCTCCCTCCGTTTGGTAGCGATTTCACATGACGCTACCCCTCGCTCGATCTTGGGCTAATTCTATGTGGCTTCTCTATCAGTGCGGCGAGGTGTGATCACTCTCTTCACTCGCCTCTTCCTATCCCTCAATCATACATGAGGGTTAATTGCTGAGAGCGTCTCCTCTCTTCTCTTAGTTGACACCTTCTCGCCGTCGGTCTCCCTGCTGTCTAATCTTTCTATTCTGAGCCCTAAATATTCTTGCCGTGTGATAATATATCTTTATACAATAACTGAGATATTGGAATTTCCAACGTATGGGATTGCGTCTCCCAAGCCCGTGTGGCTGAAGAAGCTCTCCCCACATCTCTCTCAAAAAACAAGCAAACTATTAACTTATATATCTCATTAAGGTGATCATATTCTTTCTTCAATAAATGTATACATTACCATTATGCTCTTATATCCAAAATGGGTATAATGATTTTCATCTCATGCGCATCTGATCCCCATAGACAAATAATGATAAACTTCCTTATTCCTCCTGGGCAGTCTTTTATCATAGTATACTTTATGAAGATAATATGTGCTATGGTGAAGCTCTTCTCAACAGAGGTCCTAGGACACATGGTATTTGTACTTATAAGGCATTAAACCAATTTATTAATAGCGCCGATCTATAACTGTGAAAGAGACTCTGAGGTAGAAGCATCGTAATATACGTTTACTAGAACTGCGAGACTCTTGAATACTGTGGTTTCGTGCTCTCTTCTCAGTTATAAGAAGCAATATCAGGATACATATATATAACAAGGGTCTGCGATGCCAGTCCCAGTTTAGTTAATGATAAGATACTTGCTCTCCTTATTATTGAATAAAAAAATACTTTTGGGTGATATAAACCAGCTCATCTTCCGGGAGGCCTCTTATACAAGTGTAACATAGGACGCTCACGATAGTCAAAAGTGAGAGGCCAAAATGAGCACTTTATAAACTTGTTCTGTATTCTCTCCCAATCTTCACTTTGAAACTTCTTACATTTCTGTTGTATCTGATCACTCTTGGCGTTGTCACCAGAAACTGTTGGTGAGTCTATGTATATTCTAACTACCTTAATAAGTGCACTGAATTATGCTAACACCGATTATATCATCATTTCTCAGAACAATTTGAGAATGCATACGCTTGTCAAATTCATGAGGAGAGTATTCAATGAAATCAATTCGGATACAAAAAATCACGTCTTCATCAACCTAAACACAAGTCAAAACACAAACTTTATTGTACACTTCAAATTATAGTCAACTACAGTAAAGCGAATATTGGGTGAACTTAGGTGAGTTCCTAGAAATCACACGAAAAGTTTATTAAATGCTCATGTTTTGTAAATATTTAGGTAACACCAGTAGCTAGTTTGCTGTGGTGCTTCTACTCATATTCTCACACCACCTCTGGTTCTGTATGGAATTCTCACTATTTACCATCTTCTGTATTTTCCTGCTGTATATTATATCTCCTACTCCATCACTATTTTAAATACCTCTTATAGCGGTTTATCATTATAGTTAGCTTACATATTATTGGCGGAATATTTAAGCTAGAGGGTTAAACTCCATATTAAGCATAATACAATACCCCCTATCCTAATAGTATAGTTCTCTTATAGCTACGTGAAGTTGTAGTGGTGACACAACTGTAAAAAAAAAAAGATCCTTAGTGTCGGTGTCGAAGATAATTTATACTCGCTCTGCGGTGAGTCCAAATGAACTTCACAGTAATTACTGAGATATTTTTTACCCAATAGAAACTACGAATAAAAAACTTAAATACATTAGAGAAAGGCTAATTAATTTAGGTATAGAGTTAAATAGAAACTATCCAATGAAAAAATAACTATTACTATATATATTATTACACTCAGAGTGGCCTAATATGTCACACTATATAAACGAATCTTCTTTGACCTTTATTTCAAATACTTAAAATTTTAAACTTAAAGTATATTCTAGTATTACGTACACACCACAAAAAATCTATACCATAAATGGATCTCTTATACCTAACAGGTCACTCATCACAGAATTGTACAAATTCTTTACATATTTATATCCCTTCACTCTAATATATATCCTATTTCCTCACACACCAACTCACAATCAATCAATTATCACACCAACCAACATACTACATATACTTTAATTTATTTTCATATATAACTGTTTCTTTCCATCTTTGTTTCAGTCAAGCTAGCAAATTTCAAATATACCTCATCACTTTTATCATAAATACATCCATCACTGACTCTCTCAATCTTCTCGCTGCACATTTATTCCTATCTGACATTCCAATGTACCCATACGATAGCTTACATATAATATTACATATATATCTGACACGAAAGTATATATAGAGGCCCATAACCATACGACGATCACGATATTAAATACTTTATACTCCGAGGCATATACTATAATACTTGCATTAGCATTCACTTAGCAAAAGATAAGTGGTATTTGAGGTCACCAACCTTAACTACACCATTACATACCTTAATAGATCCCTATCTTATGACTTATCAGCAAATTACTATATGATATGGGCCAATAATATTCGGTATATTATATTACATACTATTATATATCATATAGGGATATTAAGGGATAGGGATGTCTGTATAGTATGTGTAGAATAGCAGTGGAGTATGTGGAGAATTAAATAAAGTATATGTGTTTATATTCAATAATATTTGTGGATAATTAAAAAGTGATGTTGTCTGGAGGTATTAGGTTAGTGATTATAAAACGAGCTAGAGAACAGAAAGTAACCTGATCAATTTAGGCACTTGAAATTAGTCTATATACTTAATACAAATATAAGCAAATAGGTGATAATAAATAATATTATAATTATATATATATATATAATATAATATAATAATATATAATATATTATATATATATATATAATATATATATTTATAATATATAATATATATATTTATATATATATATATAATATATATTATATATATATATATAAATATATATATATTATATTATATTATATATATTATAATATATACTATATATATAATTAATATATATTATATATATTAATATATATATAAACTATGAGTAGTTATAATAATATAATATATATATATTATATATATTTATTTACTTATATAGTATTTAGTTATTAATTCTAATTTATTTTTAATTTATTATTATTATTTTTAATTTTATTATATATATATTATTATTATATATTAATTATTAATTATTATAATTATTATTATTGAGTTATATTATCTACCTCAAAAATTCTTTAATATAAGTGACCTATTTGTTCAATATTATATATCGAGCAAAAATTGTATACGATTACAATTGAGAAAATATAATGACCTAGTATATAATTCTGAGTACCTATATTTATATATAATATATAATTATATATAATATTAATTATATATATATATATATATATATATATATTTATTATATTAATAATATATAATATATATATTATATTATATTATAATATATTATATATATATATATATATATATATATATATTATATATACGGTATAATATATATGATTATATTATATTATAATATATAATTAAATTATATATATAATATATTATATATATATATATATATATATATATATATATATATTATATATATATATTATTAATTATATAATATATTTAATATAAGTATTTTACTATTTATTATCTTTCTTTCTTTTTCTTTATCTACCTTTTTTTTTCCAAAGATTGGAGTAAGGTGTACTAGCTTATTACATAAGCATGATAGGAGAATATGGACAAATGTCCGAATAGAAAGCTAGCCTTTACCGCTACCTCTGTTGTATCACCTAATATAATAAGTAAAAACTTATGTCATAGTCAGCAAATCACTCATATGCTAGATAGCTTCATAGGGATCAATGAACGGTGAACCCTCATATAACTGTATACTTATGCATTACAATGTAAGGTGAGTTACATTCCTGCCCGGTGGGCCACAACCATATCCACACCCCCATAACAAAACCCGCCATTTTTATTCCTATTATGCACCTTTATTCTCGCTCTGCCAAACTCACATTTACTCTCCTTCTAGACAAATATATTAGTTCACACGACTCAATACATTTCCTCGTATAATATACGTAGTCTCTATATATATATAACTCAGTACTAGTCACGAGATTCCCAACACATACTGCACCACTATATCACATTGCTTATAAACCAACCGACTATCATTCATCTTTTCCCACATGAATAACCATACCATCTCAACATACTTTATTTCATATATATATATATCCTTGCATCACCTTTTTATTACACCACCACACAACTCACTACCTACCCTACCTTATTATAATAAATTTATAACCTACTGAGTACTATATTATAATTCATATTCACTTCAATTTTATCAATTCTCTCACACCTAGATGACTCACCTAATAGTATTTGATTTACCTTATACTGAACACATTGACTTTAGATATTATACTATATTTTATTGCAGTGAACTACATTTAAGATTCCTTCAATACTTATAATATATACAATTAAATAAGGTAAACAACATTAACCTCATAGTAATAGATCTATAGCTAACCTCTATGCATCAATCCGTTCCCTTACTTAAATCCTAAACACATACCTATAAATATTTTACATCTCAAGACACTTGTTTCCATCATGCTTACACCTATCTAACATTATAACTTCACATATATATATGTAGAGATGTCCTCACTGTCCTCACTCACAACCATTAACTCTTATCTACGTTTATCCTATATCTCACAAACCCACACTCCTATATATTACTACAGTATATAAACCCTGCCAAATCTATCTCTACACTCATAATTTCACTCTCTAAAACTTCCTTCTCAGATCGTCTTACACTCAATATAGGTCAGAGAGAAACTTTCAAGAATTAAACTGGACAGTAAATCTTCTATATCATTCTATCGCCTAACTAGTATTACTCGCTATCAATCCAGTTACCGTTACTCACCAGCGATGTACTTTTACAGTAATCTCCACCATCATAACATTGAGAGATAATCACCAAGGAGACGATATAACACAACCCTTAGTATGTCTAACTTATCACTCGTCATAATTATATATCCTAAAACCAATCACCATTGACATCCATACTTTTTCTTACACATGCTATTAGACACATTCGTCATACATTACTATTGATTCCTTCAGAAGCCTACCACTACAACACCATATATATCACTAAACCTGCAATAATAGAACTTCACCTATTAACTCATTCATAATATATATACGTCACTGATTGCAAATCCATAAAAATATAAAACTAATTCTACAATCTTACTCTCATTTTCATCAATCATTTGTTCTAATGTAAAGATTTTGATCCACATCATCCACTTCACTAATACCATCCTAAACGACTCACTGTTATAAACCTAAATCAGTATTACATCTTCAAGTCATCTACCTACACTTACTATTCGACCAATAATATTACGCAACTATTATATATATTCCCTACAATCACTTCACATAATAAACTTATTCTATATATATATATCGTGATATAATTTCTACAGTATTCCCCTATTCCTCTACTAATACTACTTATATATATTATATATATGGGTGCTATTACGGCTCCTCTCCAATCCCTTGGAACTATAACCTCCATAAACGCTTATATTATATATATATATATATATATATATATATATAATATATATATATAATATCTATATAGTTATACTATATATAGTATATAATATATATATATTATAATAAAGGTACTAAGTAAAGTAATTAAGTTATATTTATTATTTATATAAAATAAATAACATATATAACCTATAAACAGTTAAGCAAATTCTTGCTTTTCTCTTTCGAATGGTGTATTGTTTATCTTTTTACTCAAGACTAAATACTATTTCTACTTTCATCTAGTCTTATTAGTCAATATATATATATACTTTTTACTTAGGATATTCCTGAGAGTTGAATTTTTGGTTGAAATTTATGAGAATTGGTCAGAAATAGTACCTCCTCTGTGTTTGTAGATCGTCGTGATAGAGTAATTTTCATCAGCGTTACGCTACAACTGTGACTGTCATAAGCAACGATCGCTTATAAGTGGTAATTGGAGTATAATAGTTTATTACAACAATCAGTTATTATTGAGATACAGCAAATTTACCCTTTCTTACAACGTCTTCGATACATAGATTCATTAATTGAATAGAGAGAAAATCATGTTTGCTTGTATATCTAATTATTATTTTTTATTATTCACTTATATTCATATTATGTATTCTTATTGAATTATTATTATTATTATTTTTTATTATTATGTATTATTTTTGATTATATCTTTCTCTCATTCTATGAAATGATATGGATGTATATGTGAAATCATAAGTTAGATATATGCAAATAAGGACTTACACAGTCACAAATTATCTGTGAATCACGTGTATCACAGGAGAGATTCCTTCGCAAGTATAACTCTCGTGACAGTTTTCTCTTTTCTGTTAAAAATCCTGTCTTTTATCAATTCTTCAAACTTCGAATGTCTCGTGTCTGTGTCTTTACATTCTACTCATATATGTGAAATCGTTGCTATAAGCTGATCCATAACAAGATAGGGTTTGATAACGAGGTAGATTTTTTAATTAATACACCCATATGCTATTGCAATAATATGATATTATCATATCTTTCTTCGCGGCGAAGGAGCAAGTAACATGTGAGATCACGAAGATCAGATAGAGTGTACTACCTTGCAAGTTCGTAGTTGGCTTCAGTCACTGCATAGTGTTAGAAATGTAAATGTAAATTCCATGAGCAGACAAAATCCAAAATAAACTTTGTTCAACTTATGCTCGAGAGAGAGATTTCTATCTCGTCTCTTCTATGTATTTATTGTGTCACGTCACTCTATATAATATTATACTTTTATTATAGCACTACTCCGAAGATTAACTTTACTTGCTTGCAGTGTGATGAGAACAAAGTCTTATACCACTGCGAGTCTCGTTATCAATAACCAACCCCTTTGTTGAGAACACATATCAGATTAACTCTATACAATCATTTACTCAATGGAGTAGACTTTACAAAAATTTCCCAACCTATATTCACTGGATTTTACATTTATTATATATATATATATTTATATATAATTCTATATACATATATATATATTTGTATATATATATATATATATTATATATATTATAATATATAAGGAAGCGTGTAGGAGTGGTAGAGGATGTGGATCAAATCTTTACATTGAACAAATGAATTGAAGAAAATAAGAGAGAAGAAGAATAATTGGTAAATTAGGTTTTTATTGGATTTGTATCAGGCGCATGAAGGAATTAATAGGGAAGCTCTTATGGCAGTGTTAGAATATATGGTGTTGGTGGTAGGCTTCTGAATGGAATCAAAAGTATGTATGGACGATAGTGAAGCGTGTGTAAGAATAATGTCAAAAGTGATTGGTTTATAATTAATAGGCGGAGTGAGGCAGGGATGTGTTATGTCTCCCTTGTTATTCAATTTGTAATATGATGGGGTTATGAAAGAATTAAGGTGGGGTGGCAGGAAAATGGTGTTTAGAATGGAGGTGAGTGGAGGCCCTACCTATATGCGGATAATTTGGTTTGTGTGGTGAATTTGAAGAGAGTTTTGAGGAGAATTGGAAAGAGAGATTTGGCAGGTGTGTAAAAGGAGGGTTGAAAGTAAAATCGTAGATAAGAGTAAGGTTATGGTTGTAGTGAGGACAGTCCTCAAGTGTGAAGTTATATGTTAGATGGTGAGGCAGCTGGAACAAGTGTCTGAGTTATATGTTGGTTGAGAAAGGAACGGATGATGCAGTGTAGTAGGAAAGTTTGTGAATGGCAGGAAGGTGGCTGGTGCAATTAAATCGTTGGTGGATGTAAAGGGACTAAGTCTTGAGTGCCGAGATCGTATACATAGGGTTGTTGTATACCTGTGTTAATGTATAGTTTGTGAGAATATATATATATATATATATATATATTTATATATTAATATATATATATATTATATATTATTATATATATATTATTATTTATTTTCCTTCTTCCTCCAACTCAAGCATCGGCTCTGCTTTCGGCTTCAACACCGTTGCGTGCATTGACACAGTTACTTCTTCATATGAGACTTCTTCTTCTTCTCCTTTTTCCTTGTTCTTATTCATTCCGCCACCTTTATCCACTCGTGGCCTCGCCCCCGGTGTTTCTCCCCTCGGCGTTTTTTCCCGTGGACTATAAAGCGACGGGCGTGTTTGCTTTCCTTTCCCTCTCACCTCCTCACTCTCCTCCTCTCCTTCCTCCTACTCCTCCTCCCTCTCCTCGGCTCTCTCTCTCTCCTACTCCTCCTCCCCTCCTCTTGCCCCCCTCTTTCCCGCTTTCCTTGTGTCTCTTTTCTTGTTTTTTCCCCCTCACGCTTTTGCTGCCCTCTTGTCCTTGCCCTCTCTTTCCTTCCTTCTCTTTGCTCTCTTTTTTTTCTCTGGCTCCTATTTCTCCTTCCTCCTTTCTTCCTTTTTATCCCGCTCTCGCTTCCTCCTATTGGCCTTTTTGGGTCTGCTCTTCCCTGCACCCTTTTTCTCTCTGTTCTCTTGCCCTCCGCCTCCTGCCTTTTTCCTTCCCGCTTCCTTCCTTTTCTCCCCTTGTTTCTCGTTGTCTCTAGCTTTCGTCTTTTCCCTTTTCTTTCTTTCCCGGTCTTTTTTCCGGCTCCGTTTTCTTCGGCTCCCGTTTCGGCCTCTGTCTTTTTTGGCGTCGTCTTTTCCGTTCTCTTTTCGCTCTCTCGCCCTGTTTGGCTGTCCCCCTCCCCCTTCCCCTCTTCTTTTCTCTTCTTCTTCTTCAGTGTTTCGTCTTTTGCTCCCCCTCTCCTCTTTGCTCTCCCCTGCTTCCCCTCCCCCTCTCATGCTGCCCTACTTTGTCGTTCCTGCCTGCCCGTGCCCCTCCCCCCTTCCTCTCCCCTCTCGCTTCTTTCCCTCCCTCTTTGGCCCCACGGCTCTTATCACCCCCTCTCTCTCTCTCTCTCTCTCTTCTCTCTCTCTCTCTCTCTCCTCTTCCTCTCCCATTTCTCTGTGGGTTCTGGCTTTCTTCTTTGTTCGTTCTACCTCCTCGGTCTCTCGCTTTCATGCCGGCTTCCTACTTGGTTCCCCCTCTAATCCCCAGTTTTTCTCTTTTAGCTCCCCTCTCTATCCTTTTCCCTCCCCCCTCCTTTAGGTCTCCTCCTCCCTTGTCCCTTCGCCTTCCGTTCCGTTGCCCGCCCCTCTTTCCGCTAGTGTCCCCCTATCCCCTCCTGCTCCCTCCCTGCACGGGCGCTTCCCTTCCGTTGTGGTTTTCCGCTCGCGTGGTCCCCTGTCCCCTCGCATGCCCGCGGCCCCTGCGTTCGCTCCTCCTCGTGCGCGGGCCGTTGTGTCCTCTCGTCGCCGTCCCCGTCTCGTTCTGTGGCGGCGCCCTCCCCCCTTCCCTTCCTCCCTCCTTCCTCCCCCCTGTCGTTTCTTCCCTCCTCTGTCCTCCGCCTTCCTTCCTTCCCCTGTTCCCTCCCTCCCCTTGCGCCTTTTTTTTTTCCTTTTCGGCCGTTTGTTTCCCCCTTGTGCCCGCCTGCGACCCCTTTGTTGTCCGTTTGTCACCCCCCCTTGCTGCCCGTCTGCCCGGTTGTCCCTTTCCTCGCCGCTGTTTGCTCCTCATCTCCCTCCCCTTGCCGCCCTCCTTGGCCGCTTTTCGCCGCTTGCGTTCCCTTTTTGCCCGTTGCCCCCGTTCTTCCCTTTGCCCCCTTCCCCTGCTGCCTCTGGCGTCTTCTCTCCCCGCCCCGTTTTTTTCTTTTTCTTCTTTCAGCCGTCCCCTCTGCCCCTCTTTTTCCGTCTCGCGCTCCCCCTTATCTCCCTCCTTTTTTTTCCCTTCTGCCCACCTTTTTGGCCTTTTCCTTTTTTTGCCTTTTTCGCCGGTTTGCGCGCTCGGCGCTACGTCCGCTTTGCCTCCTTTTTTTTTGTTTTCTTGTCTTCCCACTCGCCCCTTTTCTGCCCTCTCGCGCCTCGCCCCTCTCCCTTCCTTTTTCGCTCCCCACTCGTCTCTCTCTATCCTCTCTCTGGTCTCTCTCTCTCTCTCTCTCTCTATCTCTTCTCTCTCTCTCTATATCTCTCTCTCTTCTCTATCTCTCCTCTCTCTTCTCCTCTCTTCTCTCTCTCTCTCTCTTCGTTCCTCTCATCTCTCTCTCTCACATCTCCTCTCTCTCTTTCCTCTCTCTCTCCTTCTCTCTCTTTTTCTCTCTCTCTCTTCTCTCTCTCTTCTCTCTCTCTCTCTATCTCTCTCTCTTATCTCTCTCTCTCTCTTCTCTCTCTCTCTCTCTCTCTCTCTCTCTAATCTCTATCTCTTCTACTCTCTCTCCTCTCCTTCCTCTCCTCTATCCTCTCTCTCTCTCTTCTATCTCTCTCTCTCTCTCTATCTCTTCTCTCTCTCCATCTTCTCTAGATTCTCCTCCTACTCATCTCTCTCTCTCTATCTCTCTATGTCCCTCTTTCCTCTTTCATCTCCTCTTTCTTTTCTTTGTATCCCCCCACGCGCAAGTGCCGTTTCTTTGTCCTCCTCCCTACCCTTCCTTCCTTCTCCCGTCCATCTTCTCTCTCCTTTGATTTTTGACAATCGTTCCCGTTTGCCCGCTTTCCCTCTATTTTCCCCTTTCCTTTCCCTCTCCCTTCCTCTTTTTTCTATCCTCGCACACTGGCCTCTCTCCCCCCCTTCTCTCCCCATCCTATCCCCTACCCACCCCCTTCCTGACTGTTTTCTGTTCACCTCTTTCGACCTATCCCTCCTTTTCTTTTTCTTACTTCTTTTTGTCCGCCCTTCCGACATCCCGCCATGTTGCGCCTTGTCTCCCCTTCGTTTCTTTTGTTGCTCACCTTTCCGCCCGGTTTTCGCTTTCCGTTCTTTGTGCTTCCGCTCGGTAGGCTGCTTACCCCGTTTTCGCCCCTTTCTTTCGTGCCTAATTCTCAGGCGCTTTCCTTACAGGTTTCTTTTGTTTCCAAACAATTGCAATCAGCTGATATTTTATAATAAATTTGGGAATAAACAGTAAATAAAAAGGTATAAAAATGGTTTATATTACAAATAAATTGATCAACTATTGTGATGTACTTTTAAACGATTTGGAAAAAATAGATTTAAAGCGGTAATTATATTGAAAGAAAATTCATCAATTCAAAAAAGCCTACCACGCCGCACTTTTTTTCATTTACCATTTTTTGTAAGAACTTGCTACATTGAGCAAAGCTCGGGAAATAGCAACCTTACAACATACGGAATTCCTTACGTTTGGTAAGATTTCTAACGATTTTGAGTAATTCTAAGTTTAACAAACGCAAACTGGAGCATTTCTTACGTTTCGTTAAACAACAAATGCAAAGCTAAACGACTTTAAGCACTTAATTTGGATTTTGATGCCATCTACATCAAGAACGTTTTCTATTAAACAACTTGAAAAATAAATTTGAAATATATCTTTTTATTCTTATTAATATATTTTTCCAGCAACATTGAGAAAATGATTACTTTTTCCCCTTTGCAGTAATTATAAAAGTTGTTCTTGCAACTATAAATCACAAACAATATTTAAAACCATTAGAAACTTGAAAATCATAATAATTTCAGTTCAAAGTTTTCAACTGTCCATCATTTGTAAGAAATCAATAATAATTGGCAGTAATTAATATGTATATATATATATACTTTAATATATTTATATATCTATATATATATTCATTATATTATATTATATTTATTATATATTTATTTATTCTTATATATTATATTATATATATATATATTTTATTATATTATATATATATATATATATATATATATACGTATATATATATATATATATATATATATATATATATGGTGAGGTATACTAATACACTTATATATATATATAAAATATATATTATATAATATATAATATAAATATATTTATAAAATATAATTCTATATTATAAAAATAACTAATATATTATATATATATATATTGGTATATATTGATTATATATATATTTATATATTTATATTATTTATATCTATATACAATTAAATCCGTATATCTGTATATATATATATATTATTATATATAATATATATTATATTTATATATATATTATATATTACTAAATTACTAATATATTAGTTATATATAATTATATAAGTATAAATATATATATAGGATATAATATACTTTATTAATTATATTATTTTATTATGGTAGCGATAGTTAGCCAATGTTTATTTATCAAGAGATTTGGGTAGATTAAGGAATTGTGTATAAAGAAGAATTTCAAAAGCTCCTCTATAAAACGACGAGGTGTTTGAGACGAAAGTTCATTAGGAAATATTTGCTTTTTTGTATGCGAATAACTTAAGAGGTTTTATTTGGTATTGGCAAAAGTTTTGAAAGGTAGGGAAGGTCTGAGAGTGTCCGAAGAGATTTAGTAAGAAAGGTGAGAGATGCAATACACTGAAAAAGCCACAGACTGACCTCTTTCACTATATAAGCAAGTAAATGAGTGGTAGAATAAAATTTTTGAGAGCTCTTCAGAAGAACTAAATTCCTTATAACTTTGATGGGTTGAAGGAACAATGTGAAACTTTAAGAAAAAATACACGCCGGGACACCACCACACGCCTACACCGGCACACACACACCACACAATCTCACACAGGCACACCACCTTACCACACAAGCATCACAACCACACACACACACAAACACACACACCGACACACACACACACACAACACACTTCGTAATTTTAAAAGATTTTCCTGCGAGTGTAAAAACCATTGGGCGTCAGAAATTTGTTAAATAAAGATGTGATATCGTCGAGTTATGAAAGCACACATAATTTTTACATTCTATCAGATGAAAATAATAATACTGTTGCGATGACCAACACGCCACAATCAAGAACAAATGTATAAGAAAAAAATTCAGGCAACTCAAATAATCTAAAAACTTAATTAATTTTAATACGATCAGTTTGAAATATGCAGAGCGTATTAATGGGTAAGACATTTGTTTTAGAGAAATTTTTGTATCCGATTTGTCGCTGCTCATGGGAACCATTTCAAAGTTTTTCAAAAGTATTCTCGTGATCAGCGGCAAAACTGTTTGACATATGAAATATTAATCTAAATAAAATTATGTATACACTGAGTGTAGAGGTACCGCTGTGAAAGTTTCATTGCAATCGAGTAATATTAAAAAGTTACATGCCCACAGTTTCCAAATTTTTTTTTTTTTTTTTTTTTTTTTGCTAGATTCATTATTTTTTATTTTGTTCAATCAATAGAACGTTTTAGATATATCTACTAGGAAGGTTTACATGTTATAGTATGTATTTTTGTAAACTCAAGGAAGATTGCCCGCTGCATATGGGAGAAAACGTTGAGAAAATAGTGATAGTAAGTTGAGTTCCATGCCGAACAATTCTGTCTCCAAAATTTATTTTACAACAGTGTTTCCCCTATATGTCGCAGTTTCATGCTGAATCACCTATTAGGTTTGGACTTTTTTTCATTTATCATTACGCAAATTGGATCCCCATATCCCCTGTAATTGTTGAACAAATTCTTGCCTGTTAAAATAACCAGACATTCTGAAAGACAATAAAATTCTACACTAGAAAGGTGTTCAAACTACAATCATAGAATTGAATGATCTCCTCCAAGTTAGAAATCATACGCGCCAAACTTAGTGAGGCATAAAACTTTCAATCAATAAGCTTAACAGAAAGGTTAAGAAGAAACGTGAAATTTAAAAAAAAAAAGTTTTGAAGCAGTACCCTTGTACCTCACTAATTTTAGATAGGAGCCCCACTGCAGATATCACTAAGCAGATCCTTAATATGAGATCTTCTCATTTTTCTCAAACTTCTCTTATAAATAGTCATCCATATTTTTCTAAAGATACGAGGTGCAATATATCTGGAATGTACTCCAATAACATTTCAGTAGTTCCAAACGTTGAGATAGATGATGGGGTGTCTTATAATGTCTATTCCTCTTCTGTCATAGAGATATTACCCCATTCAAGGTATATTTTTGCTGTCAAAGATGAATCTGGTATCCATGCTTCTCCTCTTAGAACATCGCTCTAATCATTGAAAATAGGAGAAACTTTTTGTCCTGAGGTACTCTCTTCTTTGGAAATACACTTTCTACTTATACTCATGGAAATATTTTATTAAAATTAGTGAATTTAAGTCCTGACACCATTAAATTTGATATCACACTTTTCTTACTACTGCCTCATTAATTCTTTACAAGAAAAAATAAATAACTTCAGAGACACGTGAAGTTAATCTGTTACTGCTTCCAAAGACCTCTCTGATACTCGAATCAAAGAAGTTTATTGGGAAATATTGCTCTCTGAATCTAGTAAGGATTCTAATAATGTTTTACGCAATGATTCTCAATTGTAAGAAATGCTTTCCTTTTTAGTGAAAAATAGAGAAACCGCAGCATTAGCTGATGATCCTGTTTGCTTATGCACCTTAAGTAAATTATCTATAAAAAATATTGATGGAAGTCCTCCCTACGTGTATACAAGACCTTACAGGCTATCGCAAAAATATTTAGAGATCATTGATGAGTGGGTTGAAGACAGCCTTGAGGAAGGTTACATGGAATCTAGTATTTCAGCCAGCTTTTCTCCTCTTCTATTAATTCCGAAAAAGGCAGGTGGAAAAATGAGAGTAGTAGTAGACTACTGCTAGTTAAATTCATTAACAGTTCCAGACAGGGTTCCCATTCCGAATATTAGCGATTCTCTTTCACTGATTGGAGGAGCGCGCGTGTTTTTCTCTATCGATTTATTGTCAGGCTTCATTCGGTTGTTAGTCGAGGAAACGTCTCGTCCCCTCACTGCTTTCTCCACTGCTAGAGGACACTTTCAATTTGTACGTTTACCTCAAGATACCACGAATAACACTTCAGTCATCAGTCGTTTAGTGGAAATGGTCTTATCCTGATTACTAGGAGTAGTTTGTCTTCTTTTTATAGACGATATTTTAATCTTTAGCAAAAAATGTTCCCTCTCACTACTCTCACCTTTCTGAAGTGTTCTAGGCTTTACAAAAGGCCAATCTGAAAATAAGATTGGAAAGATGCTCCTTCTTTAAGAATATTGACACTTTTCTAGGATTAAAATCAGCTAAAAAGGTTTATCAACTGATCCTCTCAAACTAGAACCTTTAAATTTTTTTAAATTACTCAGACTGTGTCTGATGTTCGTCCTATCTTGGGGTTCTATAACTACTTTAAAAACTTGATTCCTAACTGCTCTTTCATTAGAAAATCTCTTAATATGCTATTAAAGAAGAATGCCAATTTTCTTGGCAATTAGAACAAGAGGCAGCTTATGACTCCCTGAAGAAACTTATGCTCCTTGATCCTGCTATACCTTTTCCAATTTATACCAACCCTTTCTACTAAGTAACTATGCTTCTGCTTACGATCTTGGAGCTGTTTTAGCACAATTAGATGAGTATGACAAGGAAAAACTCTCTTGCGTTTACATCCAAGATGATGAATAAGCGTAACTGAACTATAATGTTACTAAAAAGGAAGCTTTAGCTATTTTCCCGCTCTGACTAAATTCAGAACAATTATCTTTGGATATCCTCTCAAGATTTACACTGATCATGCCCCTCTCGCTCATCCATTTCGTCACAAACAGTTATCAAACTAGAAAGATGAATTTGTAAATTAAATCTTTTAATCCCGCAATTGCCTAAAAAAGGTAAGCTGAATATAGTGACAGACTACCTTAGTCGATATACAAATCCAGGCACTGAACACCTTTCTTCTTCTAAAGAAGAGAAGAACGATAACCCTCCTTCTTCTATAGCTTTTTCTAAAGATTGCTTTTCTTCTAATGCTATTATTCATAATCTCGTAAAGTTGTCATTTGCAGACACAAAAATTTATGTTTCACCAAGGATACTCTCTACCAAGAACAAAGAAAATGTCTTAGATTTGTAAAGATAATACATAGAGTGGAAAATTCTCCAAATCCTGACACTTGTTTACCTCACCTTATTATTAAGGAACTTCTTTATTATAACTCTCCTAGAAGCAATAATTATTTATTAGGGATTCCTGATTATTTTATATACACCGTTATATTCTTGAATCATTATATTCTTTCTGCTGGTCACCCAGTTGCAGAACGCACTGATCACAGAATTAAAGAATTATACACTTTCCTAGATTAGCCACTTATATCTCCTTCTTCGGTAAGCAATTCACTTCCTGCATTGAAGTAAAAGGTTCCAAACCTCATCCAGCAGCTATAAACTCCTATCCTTTCCCTTTTTCTCCTTTCTCTAGAGTACATTTGGAAACTATAGTACCTCTTCCTAGGTGTAAAATTTCTGGTGCGATATAAATTCTAGTTTTCAAAGATGTTCTTACATGGTACTGGGAGATATGTCCTGTTGCTTCTCGAGATTGGAAGGTAGTAGCTGAAACCTTCTTAAATAATGTCATACTATCACATTCTGTGTCCAAAGGACTGATAACGGATCATGCCGCAGAATTCTGCTCAGAATTCTTCAAAGAAATCTGTAAAACGTGGAATATTAAAAATCGCACTATTGATGTCCGACACCTTGCGTCGAAAATTTATTTAGTAGAGAGAGAAAATTTTTCACTTTAGGATTTATTGTTATAACAACTATAAAGAATAACCTAAGTCGACTAACTTCTATTTGGTCAATAACCCAGAATGAGTATTTTTAGACGTTCTTCAGATTATACCTCATTTTACACCTTGCCTAAATACTAGGAGTCATAATTATTACCTGAAAGTTTTTAGATGAATGCCTAATTTTATATACTTTAGATTTTTTTCGTATAACACTTAAAACTTCTATTACCTACTCGCATTACGCTTTATTGTAACCGAATGTAAAGTTTTTTTGTAGTTTATGATTAAAGAAGATACCTTAGCAAAACCTGCCTAAATTCTAAAGAGTGCCAATTATTACATGTAAAAGTAGTTGGATTACAATTGCTAATTGTTTCATTACTTTATCAATTTTGATATATAAACTTCAGATAACATCTTCTACCTAAGCTCTGATTGAACGCTTTATTCTTACACTGATTGTAAGTAAATTTTGAGATTTCTTGGAATAACAAATCTGAAATTTGCACTAAATACTAAAGAGTGCCAATAACAAATAATTACATGAAGTAATATTTATATGAAAATAGCTTATGCAAGTTTTTTCAACTTTAATGATTTCTTTGTTCTCAATATAACGACTTAAAACTGATGGATATACCTAAGCTCAAGAACCCTTTTGCTACACCAAATGTAAGTATTTTAGATTTCTTTAAAGAAGATCCATCAAACACCTGACTAAATTACCTAAGAGTCAAATTATACATGAAAGTGATTTATAATTGCTATATTTTCAGATGGTAGATTTTCTTTGATAACATTGTTAAAAGCGGAAAAATATCATTCATATCGATTCTTATAACGAAATTTAGTTTTGTTGATGATTTTGAAGAGTTATTCAAGAAGATACCTTCAAACACTCTAAAGTACATTGGGTTCCAAATATATTCACATGAAGTGGTTTTGTATGAATGCACGATGTTTTTAACTATAAAGTATGATTTCTTAATTATGAACAGTTTAAAAGTGAAATTACTAAGCTCGTACTTAACGTTATGTCGAATACCTTCTCAGATATGTAGATAATTTAGAGTTCTTTAAGTAATGTACCTCATAACACTCCTAAATTCCTAGGAGTACAAATATTATCATGAAGTGACTTTAGTATGATTGTCTAGTTTTTCAACTTAATTTTTTGTTATTAAACTGTACGATTATATACCACTATCTCAGCTCGCTTATTCGCTCATGTACACCAGAATTTAAGTATTTTAGAAGTCTATTCAAAGAGAAGATTACTCAACCATTTCTGCTACTAAATCTATACATAGGTGTGTCCAATTATTAATAGAAAATGCATTTTAGATTAAATGATGCTAATTTTTTCAACTTATACTAAGTTTCTTTAATATAGACATATATCAAACGAAATTTGCGCCTTAAGCTACGACAACCATTTAAGCTTACACCATGTATGTAAGTATTTATAGACGTTCTCAAGAAAGATACCTCAAACATTCACACGACAAAATTATCCTGAGGTGTAAGTAAAATATTACTAAAGTGAGATTTATACATGGATGCTGAATATATTTGCAACTTTAGTTTCTTTGGCTAGTTGATACTCTATCAACAGAGTATACGACGATAAGCATGATCGGCGATTTATGAGATACTACGAGAAATTTAAGTAATTTATAAGTTCTTCAATGAAAGCTGTTTATTAACTATAACACCTCGCAATAAAATCTATGATATAGCGCTGCCTTGGAAAATTTTAATTACATACGTATTAAGAGTTTGAATTGCATAATTTTTTACTTATCAATTATCCGCTTATAGTTTAGAGGTTGGGCTAGATTTTAGTAATTTTCTGTCTTCTTTAATGGATGTACTAGCTTTCATAACTACGCTGTTTCCATGGCGTTCGCAGAAAGAGTGCGAAGTGTAAGTAATTATATAGAAATTCTTACTAGAAGAATACCTAAAAACTTGCAGACATTAATTAACAGGAGTCAAATTATGAAAATTAAAGTCATGTGTATGAATGCCTACTTTTTAAACTATTGTATTAGAATTTGTGTATGCAAAATTATTAAACTACGAGTCACTACCTAGCCTTGAGTTACAGCTGTTATATACGCTCTACTGACAGCGTGATGTGATGAGTATTTTGAGTGGTGTGTGAAGAGTGCGAGAACACGAATCTCTGCAACACGATTCTACGCTGACGAGTGCGAGCAGTGTTACGAGTGCGTAGAGTGTGTAGATTTTATATATTCGCATAATTACTTTCTCAACTTGTTAGAGTTTGTTTTATACACTTTTAAAACGAGTGTACATATTCGATACTATCCTTTGTTAATAAAATTAAAATCACGAGGAATTTTAAGAGTTTTTCAAATCTCCTCTTCATTTTTGTCAAATAAGCAAATTTCTCTAGACCTCTGAGGTTGAGATTCATTAATAATTCATTGAAACTCAAACCATTCGTCATGATTGCCTCTCTCTCTTTTAACGTTGTAGAAAGTTATAGAATTTTTGCGCATGCAATTCTAATAATGGAGACAGTTACTCATTAATCACTTAAAATCTTAAATTATTTTACCGTATGATAGAATATTTAGCATGATTAAAATGTCAATACCCTACGTAAACCCACCAGAGAGGAAATAAAACACATTGCCATAAATTAATGACTGACACGTCCCTTTAAGTTGTAATACAATAATTTAGTGAGATTTTTTTTTTTTCAACTGATAATTCTCTTTTGTTAGAGGAAACTAATGGATAACACTTGTAACACAATTGTGTGCGGAGATTCAATACCTCATTTATTACCTAAGCTTTCGACTACTCGTCCTTTCTATCTGCTCCTCACACGCAAATCTCCAGTTAGACTCCATGTAACGTAGCTTCCCTGTTTCCAGAGGAAGTATGCTCAACACCATGCCAAAATCTTTCTAAAGAGGTAACGTACCAAATTTTACAGTAGATAGTAGGTGCTTCAATTTTGGTCCATTGCATATTTTGCCTAAATTTGCTCTATATAGACTATTATAATTTGTGATTATACTTCAGTACTTCATTAAATCTACAGAGGACTGAAGTAGCCTACTATGATTAGTTGTCCTACTCGCTTTAATGCTACTTCAGAATGTAAGTTATTTTAAGATGGTTCTATACTAAAGAAGATTCAGAAATGCTCAAAGCACCTAGGGCTGTCAACCTTAACCTAAGATGTCAGATCATAAGGTGTGAGGAGTGAGGTGTCTTACTTAATTCCATGTGAAGTAGAGGTATTACTCAGAGAAGGTAATTAGGCGTGAATTTTTTCAAACTCTCTTATTGACGCATCATTAACTCTCATATATAACACTTAAAACTGATACCAGTATCATAACTAAAGCTCGTACAACGCTTTATATTCTTACACAGAAAGTTGTAGTAGAGTAATTTTAAGAGTTCTTCAAAGGAAGAGTACCTCAGAACCTCTATACCTTAAATTACCTAGGAGTCACGAATTATTACAAGGTATACGTGAAAAGATATATATAGTATTGATTAATGTTAATTTTTTCAAACTTAGATTTCTTTGTACATATATACAGATATAAATACGAAGTATAACCTATTACTTACGACTTTATCCATTTTATGACTAAACCTAGAAATTGTAAATTTTTAGAGTCTCATAAAGATCAGAACCTCAAACACCTACAAATAACCTAGGTAATGTTAAATAATATTATACTAATGAAGTTGATTTAGGTTAATGTATGCTAATTTTTATTCAGAATTTTAGATTTCGTTTGTATTAATAGTCACTTAATAAATAAGATAATACATGTTACCGTATAGCTACGGCTACGCTCTATAAGATTAGCGCTCACGCCACGCAGAATTAACATTAATTTTAGACTTTCATTCAAGAATACATCAAATTAACCGTGCACCTTAATAAATTACTCATATGAGTTTACTTAAAACTTTAGATAATTCTTGAAGAGTAGATGTAATATTAGAGTTGATGACTATTTTATCAAACTTTTTATGATAGTCTTTGTTATAACACTAGAACTAGGTAGATAATATCTTTAACTTAAAAAGCTCGACTGACGCCTTATTATTGCTCATAATCACCTAATATTTAAGATGATTTATTAGAGACTTTCATTATATAGATAAGACTGAACTCCAAAACCTGCCAAAAATTATCTTAAGGAGTCCGATATTATATTACACATTGAAAATGATTAGTATGATTGTGATATTTTTTCAAATGTGAGTATACTTTTTCTGTTGATTGTTCTAATAACAGCTATAAAACGACTATACCTAAAGTATCGACAAAGATTTAAGCTATAATCAATATGGAGTATAATAGTAGTATAAGTATATAATATATATAGTGTAGTACTATAATATAGTATAATACTTTATAGGTTATATCATATATGGTAGGGGAGAGTGAGGGAAGTGTGTGATATAATATATATATATATAATATATATATATACATTATATATATATATATATATAATATATATTATATATATATATATAATATATATATAATAAAATATATATATTATATATATACATAGATAATAATAGATAATCATAAAATGTAGCTATACAACCAATGAAATGTATAAGTATTATATTTCTAGCATATATATTCAAAGGAAATACTCATTCAATAAACAACTAATACTTACTCTAAGTTTACCATCAGGAATACAAAGATTTATTATACTATGTGATAATGCAATAATTTATATGATATGTTATAAAGTTTATTTAATCTTTTAGTATTTCTCTTGATAGTATATATATAGTAGTGTTGAAGCTCATGTATAGACAAAAATTTACAACAATATACAATCGAGCTTCGTCTTACGCTTCTCTCTACAACAAGATGTATAAATGTTTTTTAGGAGTACGTCAAAAAATACGACATATAAACACCTAGAACCTAAATACTCTAGGAGTCCAAATTAATACATAAAATTTGATTTGTAGTGACGGTATCGTACGTAAATCCTTAGAAACTATAAACTCCAGAAACTCTTTGTTATATAAACTTCATTAAACTAGGGTAATAAATAGATCAAATCTACAGGATTCTATCATGGCTATAAAATCATGTAGAATTCTAGGAGTTCTTCAAACGTAAATTCCTAGTACCATATAACACTGTTTTTATATCTAAGCCCTAGACGTGATTCTCTCTAGGTCATATACTTCATCGTATGTGGCCGCTTCAGCTTACTCGATGACTATTTCTCTCATCTTATAGTATATAGTAATTTCTTTAAATGAATTAATAATGGGTGGGTGTGAATATGAAATTGGAACTGCATCATCGTATTAAGCGTTATATGCTACAACAGATATGTGTGTAATTATTTTATAGTTTGTTTTAAAGAAGATACCTCTCATAACACACTGATATATAAATAATCACTTAAGTTTTTAACTCAAATTTAACTATGATAAAATTACATTAAGTATGAATGTAATTCTATTCAATTTATCACTTGTAATTCTCTCTCTAAGCTATTCACAACTTAAACGAATTAAGTACGAAATAATACATAATTATCAGTGGCTCGTCTTTACTAAAAATAAATCCGCATACACACTACTGCAATGGTATTAGATAAAGAAGTTTTAGCAGTCTACAGTTAAGGAATCCAGTACTACAACACTGGCGGATTGCTAAAACGCGTCATAGCAGTCCTAAATTCTATATCAGGAATATTGAAGTAAATATTTGTATGAATGCTAATTTTATTTTATTATAACTTTGCAAAATTTCTTTTGATTATATAAAAATTAAAATACGATATAATAATACCTATAAGTCATTCATATACTTCATAACTAAGCCACAACTACTAAATATTACTAAGTATTAAATAAGTCCTTCATATAGAATTACTTCATAAAACCTTCTCACTTATATATAAGCTAGGAGTCCAAAATATTTCAATAAAAGTTATATGTAGTTGTGATGTGCTTAAAAATTTTAATACTAAGATTTGCTATTGCTTATATAATAACACCTAATACGAATTATTCTATAGCTTGACAAAGCTTAATTTGTCTATATCACCAGAATGTTAGAGTACTTTTATGAGACTGGTTCTTCAAAAGAGGATACTCATACCCACAACTGCACGTGAGAATCGCCTAGCGAGTCCAAAGTCAATTACATTGAAAGTGACATTTGGTATGAATGTAAATGTTTTCAACTTTAGTTTCTTTGTCTATACATTACTTATTTCTGAGCTAAGAGTAACTTTACGTACGTAACCAGGATGTAAGTATTTCAAGAAGTGTCTATCAAAAAACCGTCAAAACAGCCTGCCAAAACGTATAAATAGGGTCAAGCTATCTCAACACTCAAGTGAAAATCTTACCTTTAGTGATGAATGATTATTTTTTATTCAACTTCTTTAGAAATGTTGTATATTTATTATCGCCTAAAATTGGAAATTATACCTAGAGGCAAAGACTCTACGCTTTATTGATACACTCAGAACTGTAAGTATTTATAGTTCTTTTAAAAAAGATACTCTGCTAAAACTGCCTAGAAAGTTTCATGGAAGTATCCACAATTGAGAATTACATGAAAGTGACTTTAGATTATGAAAATGCCATATCTTTTTATCAACTTTAGATACTTACTATTAGTACTACAGATAATAATTAATAGCTTAAGAACGAATTCGTAATTATTTCTATAACAAAGGCAGCTGACTACGCAGATTGCATCACACACTAAAATATAGGTAATAATTATATGGTTCTATCTCAAAGAAAGGAAGCTCAAACATTCTGCTACTCAAATTACCTAAGAGGTCCAACTAAATTACATGAAAATTATTTGTATGAAATGTAATTTTTTACTTTAAGATTATCTTTTTTAAATACTTTACACCTATAAAAACAAGATAGTCAATACCTACAAAATAGCTTCTAGATTTATTGTTTTCATCCAAGAAATCTCGACTTCTGAGTAAGAGTTTCAAAATTTGGAAGCTTTCAATATGATATTTGATAACCTCAACACCTTTTACCGCTTATGATATATCCTAGAGTCAATTATTAAATAAAAATATCTCAGTTAGATATTGGATAGTCGTATTTTTAGACTTATAATTTCTTGTTAGAACACTTAAAACTTATAACTCGCAGATCGCATATTATTGGCTCTACTACCTCAATCCAAAATTGTATTAGATATATTTTATATATTTTTATATTATATAATAAGTAGGATACCCAATACGAATACTGCTTACTAAGAAAGTCAAATTATTATTGATAATATTGACATATGAATGTGTATATGATAAGACTATAGAATATTCTTGTAATATAAACACTAAACAAAGCAAACTATTACCTAAGTCGATTACGCTTTATGTCTAACAGAATGTATTTGAAAATCTTAATATTTTAGATTTCATTTAAAGAGCAATACCTCAAACAACTTAAAGAAGAAAACTCTTTGCTTGTTGAACAGCTATGAAGTATATTAGTAATGAATGCTAATATTTATCACTTTAGATTTACTTGTGCTGTATTCACTTCAGCGAGGTTAAATACTCTGCTGTCGCTCGACCATAATCTCATATGTGATACGATAAGAATGAATAAGATTCATTTTAAGTACTTGTCTATATATAGACTGATATGCCATCAAACACTGAGGCGTTTAAATTGTAAACACTAGCGCAGATCCACAATTTATTAATCTATGATCATATAATTTATTTAGTTATGTTTCTTTGGTAATGGATGGTGAAATTGCAAATTTTATATAAAAGTTTATATTTATCTATATGTTAAACATATAACAAACGATATATACTAAGCTCGACCAACCTTTTCCAGGCACAGATGCAAGTTCTCTCTAGAGCATCTCAAAAGAAGACTCCATCACATCTTGAGACGCCTTAATTGTACTCTAGTGAAGTCATATGAAGTTAGATGTATGTTACAATTATTGCTTATTTGTGTTCAACTTTAAGATTTCTTTGTTATCCGTTATAAAATATAAATTACACTAAGCTCGGACTACGCATTATTAATTGCTTACACCAGATGTAAGTATTTATAGCGTTCTTATCAAGAAAAGCAATAACTAAATACAAAACACATCTACTGCAAAAAATTAAATTAAAATAGGAGT
Organism: Trachelipus rathkii; assembly: GCA_015478945.1. Taxonomy (NCBI): domain Eukaryota; kingdom Metazoa; phylum Arthropoda; class Malacostraca; order Isopoda; family Trachelipodidae; genus Trachelipus; species Trachelipus rathkii. The sequence goes on from JABUQX010006092.1 coordinate 67,033, forward strand.
ACAAACTAATTTAACTCACTTTAACGCTCGAAACCTTTTAGTATGTGCGCTATATATTCTTCTACGTTGTGAGCATTCAGATATTAGACAATATACAGCGTCTTAACGATCTATATACCTGAGCGTCGAATACCGCATTTACATTAACTACACAGTTTGAATAAAAAATGTTCAGATATTAAATGGCTTCAAAGAAGAGTCAAGTTACAGCTGCCATATAGCTAGAAGTGTTCAAGAACAGAAAATTATTACATAAAAGTGATTAATTGAGAGTGAGAATGCTAATTTTTCAACTTTAGATTTTCTTTAGTATAAACACCTTATAACGATATACTAAGGGCATCAACTCCACTTATGAGTCATGCTATGAAATAAGGAGTTTTACTATTTAGAAAGTTCATTCGACAGAAACGATATCTTTACACCTGCATGCTCCAGAGAAGACATATACCCTAGGTGCAATTATCTATTAGGAAAAAGTGATTTTAGGTTGAATGGCCATATTTTTTCAACTTTTAAATTTTCAGTCATGTATAACAGTCATAAAACGAATTATACTAAAGCTCGACTCTACAGCTCATTATTGCATACACAGAAATGTGGTAATTTATTAGTTTTAAAAACGAAAGAGGAATAATAAACCACCTGCCTAAAATTACCTAGGAGTCCACAAATTATTACATGAAAGTAATTTGTATGAATGCTAATTCCTTATCAACCATTTGAAATTTTACTTGACTATCAACTTAAAACGATCTCATACTTAGAGCTCGATGACGCTTTATTGCTACACCAATGTAGATTAAGAATCTACAAGAAGATTCCTCAAAATCTGAACCGAAATTTCTTAGGGTTCCAAATTATTACAATAGAAATTGATTTGTAATGAATGACTATTTTTATTGACTTTAGATTTTCTATGTTATAAAGACTCTAAAAAGTCATATTCCATAGCAACTATCTGTTTGTTTACACCGTAGATATTTTAAGATAATGAGCTATCTTCTACGCAAAAATACCTAAGACACCTGCTTTAAAAGAATGTAAATATGAGTCAATAATACATCAAAAGTGTAAGTTGATGTTAATTTTTTAAAATTTTAATTTCTTTAGTTAATTAACACCTAAAACAGAATAATCGATTAAGTGGCGACACAGCTTTTTATTCATTACACACGATTGTAAGTATTTTAGAGTTCTTCAAGAAGAATCCTCAAGACTACTTAGTGTCCTAAAATGCTATCCTAGGATTCACATAGATTCTTACATACGACGGCTATTAGTTGAATCGCTAATTTATTCATACTTTAAAGAATTTCTATATTCTCGTTCGTGCACATGTATAATAGTGTAATTATGTTTCTAAGCATCGCAATAACGCTCTATTGCTTACCACGAGAATTCAGTATTCCAGAGTTCCTTCAAAACACACAATACCTCTAGAACACACTGCCATACCACTATAAGAAGGAGATCACACAATAATGCTACGATGATATGAATTTAGTATGAATGTTAATTTATTATTTAGATTGTACTCTTCTTATAATCTCTTAAACACATGCATGAATACTAAGGTGTATAGAGACTATCGCTTGTATTGCGATACCGCAAGAATAGGTAGCTAGTGTAAATAATGTTACATTTTAATCGCCTACACAACAGACTAGATACCTCAAGAAAAACCTGCACAAAATTTCCTAGGAGTCATCAAATTTTCACTCATTTATAAGAGTCAGCACTTTTTAGTATGAGATCCAATAATATTTTCAAAACTTCTTTGATGACTTTTGCTTATAAACACATTAAATCAGGAGTTATCAATATAGTACTATCAGAACTAACAAGCTACTATATAGTTTCCTAAAAAATTAATATGTAGAATTCGTTAGTATTCTTTGCTACAAAGAACTCACATCACAAGCATCGCTGTCAAAAATTTACTAGGAGTCTAATGTTCATGGAATGATAAGATTAACGTTTGAATGCTAATTTAGTCAATCTTTAGAATATCTTTGTTAGAACCGTTTGATAAGAGATACACTCTAAACAGAGCATATACCTTAGGTGATCTACGCTATTGATTGCTCCCGAATGTAGAAGTAATTTTAGGAAGTTCTTCAAAAAAAATACCTCAAAACCATGCCTAAAATTTACCTATAGGAGCCGGTTTACTGAAAGTTATTTAATGAGAGTGCGTTTATATATTTTTTAACTTTAAATTTGTTGTATAGCATAACTTAAACGTATAACCATTTATAGGCTCGATTTAATACGTCTTTTATTGAAATAACACCAGAATTAAGTATTGTGTAGAAGTGTTTAAAGAAATTAACCTACAAACACCTGACCTAAATTAACTAAGAGTCGGCAAATTTTATCTATGTGACAAGTGATTTGAATAATGCTCAGTATTTCAACTTAAGTTTCTTTGCTCTATAACACTTAAATAAACGAATTACCTAAGCTCGATTTGCATTATTGACTACAACGTACATTAACGTAATTTTAGATTTCTTTAGAAGATACCTCAACACTGCCTATGCTTACGCTAAGAGTCAAAATTAGTTGCATGAAGTAGTTTAGTACAATGAATGCTAATTTTCATAAATATTCTTTTTTATAACATTAAACGCTATACCTAAGTCAGACACGTTTATTGCTACCACAGAATGTAACTATTTAGGATTCTTCAAAGAGCATAACTCAATATCTGCTAAATTAACTAGGAGTCGCAAATAATTAATGACAGGATTTGGCTTTTAACTGCTCTTTAAGATATCTTAGATTTCTTTTGTATATTAAGAACCTTAAACTCACCGCTGATACACCTAAGCACCGAAGTTCGCTTTATATGCGACAACAACGATAGTCAAGTGTTTTAGATTTACTTTAAAGAAGCATACTTCAACGACGTGCAAATCAAGTTACTGAAGAGTAACAATATTGACATGAAAGGATTAGTGATAAATGCTTAATTTTACACTTATAAATCTCTAGGTTGATATAACATTTAAAAACGGATTATTTTACCTAAGTGTCGCAATACTATATCTGTATTACACCAGATTTAAGCATATTTAAGAGGGTAAATGTGAAAAGCAAATACCTTCATATACATATTGCAAGAATGATAGTAACTGAGAGTGACAGCAAGCTTATGTTTCAATGAAGATGAGTATTTGTTCAAATTTGGCAGAAAATTGCAATTAGTTTTTCTAATTTTATTTATCTCAAATCTTAATCATATAAAAACACTTAAATTAAATTACATATAGCGTCGACTTACGCTATTTATATGTACTTAATTACAGTCGAACGATGTTTCAGAATAGAATCTTAGCGACAAAAGACTGAAAAGATTAAAAATTACCTAGGAAGTCAATATACATTGAAATAGATATTTACAGTAAATGAATGTAATTTTTTCAACTATTAGATTATTTTTGTTTTAATACTTAAAACATATACTAAGCTCGAAACGCTATTCATTCGCTACTACAGGAAGTCAATGTTTGTTGTTTTTAATAAAGAAAACCTCATAAATGTGACTCTATATAAATTACCTTGTGAGTCCAAATATATTACATGAAATATTTAAGTTGCTGATGCATATAATATTATATTCAACTTTTATAGCTGGTATTTTCTAAGACTGTCGTAAATCAGGGATTTGCAAAATATTTAAAATAATAATTAATACCTAGTAGCCTCCACACTACTTAATTACTATATAACTCACAGAATAGTATGTATTATTTCCCCTACCGTTTTGTACCTCATTCTCGTCGTAATTAAATAATCACAATGGAACGATTTCCGAATCTCAAACTGTTTAGAGTTTATCATAAGAAATTTGACTGAAAGTGTTTGCATTCGTATAGGATTGTCACAAATTGTGTCCAGGCATCTGTAGCTTTTAAAATAATCTCAGAAGTATTTAGAGTTCTGCATAAATAAGTTTGACTGAATTTTTGGGCATGGGTTTAGGATGAGTTCATAGGTTTACCTTATATTGCATCCTAAGGTATGAAAGCGTCCTGAGAGAGGATCCCTCGAAAGTTGAATGTATCCATCATAGAATGTCGAAGAGATAAGTCCATTTAAGACGAGAGATCATTGGACACCAATCTTAATTACGTTAATAAGAAAAAAAGAATGATTTTAAAAGAGAAAAACTTCTATCACAGATCTGGGCTCTTGTAGATAACGAGCGACAGCGCGGTAAGGAAGTCTGTGCTGTTCAAAGGCGCGGGTCTAAGCACGAGATGAAGTAATTTGCGCAGAAAAAAGCTGAAACTCCTGTAATTCGCAAATATGATAGAGATACCACTTGCGAATGAATCTGTCCACGCTTATTCTTTATACACGAATAAATCTTCACACTCTGAACATCCGCGAAGAAACTTGAAGTATATGCCAGAGATGTGACGTCTTCTGAAAGCACAATTAGATCAAAGAACACTCGAAAATAAGACGAATTTGCCAGATTTTTATCTAAAACCTAAAATCATTCCTCTCTTGACCCGAAATTACCAACCTCATTATGCTCTCTCAGTAGATATTACCAGAATCGATGAGAAACACCCGTTTTTCCTGCGGTCTAAGTAAAAATACTATTACGGTATCTTCACTCACTTGCACACATCATTAGTGGCCTACACAGCTCTCAGAGCGGGATCGAATACATCTCTCTAAGCTATAAATATATTGATTCAATATAACTTAACCTCCATATTAACTTTCGTATCTAGCACATGTAAGCAGAGAGATTAATGAGTGGACTTAGTAATTGTATTAAGTGATATAGAATGTACAACATTGCAAAACATAATATTAGTAACATCATGTTCTGTAATTACTAATATCTAACTTTCATAAAATCATATGCAAAGAGGTAAAAATCTAAGAAATAGCTCGTTGAACGTCAGCGTTAAATAAAAGTCACTAATTCTAGTTATTAAATTTATTATCTATATTATAACTATTTAAAAAAATATTATATATATATATAATAAATAAATATTAATATATTAATATATATTAATATATATATATATATATATACATATTATATATATAATATATAATATAATTATATATTTATATCTATTATATATAGCTAGATATATATATTATATTAATATAATTAATAACGTTTAATAATTAATTATAAATATATTATATATTTATATAAATTATAATATAATTAATTATACTAATATATATATATATAAATATATATATATATATATAATATTCATGAAGGTATTCGTAGTTAAATAATATATATATATATAATTATCTATACGCGTATATATATTAATATATCTATATATATATATTGACCATATAAAAAACGTAAGTATATTAATATATATACCATTGGAATATAATATTGTTACTCCGATTATTCTATTGCGCCCTCCTAAAGCTCTCGCTGTCAGTACATATATATACTAATATATATCAATTGTGGATAATTGTATCGTCTAGATATGTTACTCATAAAGTAATGGTGTACTTATTTTAAATTATTACTTGAGATTTGGGTACATAACCTATGCAAATATACCTTATACTATCCAGAGTACCTTTATACCGTAGAGTAAAAAAGTTACATAGATAATGCAACTAATATTGAAATGTCTATTCTATTTTTCACACATATAGAATTATTGGATGAGAAGCGAACGACTTAGTACTCATGGATATAGCGATATATCAAATGAATACTATGATTATCATCAATTATTCTTAGAGACCCTAAACAGATTATGATAGTTTATATCGAGTAAACGCCAAACGTTAGTCGTATCACAGGGACGATGGATATGGAAACGATCAGATAGTACATCACTATTATATATAGTTACTGTTGTTTTTAAGGTCGTTAGTATTCGTGATATGCATACGATGTACGAATGTGAGCTACTCAGGAGAAATTGATAGAAAAACTAAATACGAGTCACTATTATAACTTATTAATTTTGCTCCTACAACCCTGATAGATATTTCTTATGGTTATCTCATACGTATAGGTTAAATACTATCTAGTACGTTAGATGAGAATGGCTTTGGGTGAGTATCGGTTAGCACTAATACACTCAGCAAGTATTAATATATATCTGATATTATCACTATATGAGATGAGATAAACTTCTACTATACTAATAATTTGTTATTCACACTAACTATGTTATGTGAAACGTATGAACCTACAGACTATCTAATAGACTACCTTAATATATATATATATATGATGCGAAAGCAATTGAACTAAATTATAGCTAGCAGGTAGTGACATTATATTCGATATACTTTTCTTTCTAACTACAGACATGACATGAAATATATATATGAGCCTTATAGACACTTTATATATGAGTTATAATAAATTTATCTTATCTAGCTGTCAAACGACGAAATACTGCATTATCTGAAATAACATCATCATTATTCTCAAGTTGATTATCTAAACCACTATCCTAGATACTAGATGGTTCATATCGAATTATGAGCGCTGAGTATACATATACCTAATTTTTAAACAGGTTATTATCATGCATTATTATTTAGTGAGAGAGCTACTCACCCAATAAATACCCATGCATTATCAGACAAATATACTTTAGAGTATTGAATATATTGCACATTGAGTATTTAGTCTACTACTGCTTAGTAGCAATAAATAGTAAGTGCATATATAGTATCGTTTAGCTTAAATTATATCGGTATTACTAAGTTTTGCCTAATCTAGTATCACTCTAATAAAATGATATACATCGACATATTCCACAAAACTAACTTATCATATATATCACTATTACGGCCAGCCTAGCTTCAACTACAGAAGCAACGCTAAAATTTATATAAAGTAATAATATATAGCTAATTAATTTCAAATTCAATTTATAAAAGGGAAGCTTTTCTCTTAAACAGCAGTAGATGAAAAATAATCATATAAAAGTAATCATATGAGTCACGTCAATATAATAAATATTATGTTTATATATATATAATATATAAATGTATAAATACTATAGATATATATTTATTATAGTTTATAATATATATAATAATTATTATTATATATTATATATAATATATATAAGATACTATATATTAATATTATATATATATATATATAATATATATATATATAGTATATATACAATATAGTTTAATATACATTATATAGTATAATATGATATACTTATCTATATATATATAATCATATTATATACATATGTAACCTAAATTATTAAAATAATTTCGGTTATAAAAATAATCGTGTACCAATTTTATGAGCAGAGAGAGCAGAGAGAGAGAGAGAGAGAGCCCAACTGAGAGTTTTAAAAATAGTCACCACGAGACAGTCCTGTGCCACAGCTGTAATATAATATGGATACACTCTGTAACCTGTTTTGACAAGGTGTTAGGTTATTTACCAATAAATTTACTTAAAACCGTATATATAATAGTATTAATTAAATAATTACAAATAAGATATTAATATGAGAAATATATTTATACAACGAAAAGTATATATTTCTTTCATAAATCACCAGGCCATTCTTTTTATTTTCTTCCAAATGTATTAAATGAGAAAGTGCAGTCAAAGAGTCAATCTTTAAAAATCATCTGGTCTCGCACATCTTTTATTTTCATTATTGTAATTTATGCTGCTTTCTGGGTAAAACTTTGCCACCTATTTTTGTTCAGAAGGTTTTAGTGCAGCTATATCGGTAATTGATAATTACGAGAGAAACTACAAGTGACATAATTAATCAGAGCTGTATCTACTATTAATAACGTTATTCGAATTGCCTGAATTATTTTGATAAGAGTCTGAGAGATCATAACGAGATATTTTAAATCCACAGATTGTGCCTCTAACCTTCACCGACCATCTAAATTGCGCCTGATTTATCCGCTCGAGGCGAGACATCACCCCAGCCGGCAGAGTACATGAAACGATAGCATGAGACATAGCGCTTCGCCTGGAGATCGCTCGGATCAATATAAAACGTCTCCTCTCCAGATAATTATGGCGCGCTCCAGCAATACACTCCTGACAACTAAATTAATAGAGAGTTTCAGAGTTTATTCTATAACAACAAGATATGAGGGATCACTAAGTACTCTTAACGAAAATAATAATTTTTATTTTAGAGCATGATGTAAGCTTGCCTGCCGGCATTTTCTCTGGAAGTATAACCCGTAAACTTGATCATATCTATAGGAAACATAAGATAAAACACTCCATACATTCAAAATACGTACAAAACATGAGTATACTAACCAGGTACCCATATCTCTAATACCACTAACCATAAACTAAACATTTCAAATTGATACCATACTTCCACTGAAGATGTTATTTACTTCTGCTCTATGGATGAAAATCCTGTATATGTTACAATTTACTCACAATATGCTGAAAAAAAATTTGTTTTAATTAACTTCTTGCCCATACTCTAAATAAGTTCTGTGTATAACCCCACACATTTAGATATTAATATATAACTTAGTAACTACGTAAATGACTGTAAATAGATATTATCATTCTGTATCATCGGACTCGAGTAACTAATTGAGTAGTTTTTGGAACGACAGAACGTAACGGAGATTCACTTCAAAAGACCTAGGTCATCAACCATTTGTCGAAATCCTAAGAAGCGGCTTCCTTACAAAATTATTACGTTCCATTATTCAGTACCTGAGTTGATAATTGCAATTTAACGTTATCGCATATATATACGTATATAAGAGTCATAATGATAGACTCCTACTATATTAGCAAGACTTGCTGGCATCGATAAACTGATAATGTTTTCTAATTATATATGGTCATAAGCATATAGTTTATTAACTACTATTTCCTTCACATTTGTTCTATTTTGAGTTAGTTACATGATGATTGAGTTATGTCTATGCTTTCGATTTATCTGAATAAGAGCTGTCAATAGTATTATATATTTTATATATTATAAATATAATTATATTTAATTAATAGTATAATTATATAATATACTACTATATATAATATATACTTATATTAAATAATAATAATATATATAATAGCTATATTTAATATATATTAATAGTATATAATATATATATTATATACTATATATAAAACTATATTAATATATATATACTAATATAATATTAATATTGATATACTTAGTATATACTATATATATACATATATATATACCTATAATATATATATATATATTAATAGCTAATGCGGTAAGTATCTATATATATACCCAAGCGCTGCCTATAATAAATCTGTTCTCATTTTCATAATAATTAATATACTACTATAGAATCAATCATCATGTTTTAGCTACTATGTAAATTTGCAGTATATTATATATCTACCTATATCGTGAGATGCCCAGCAAGATATATCGTACGTATGTGCTGTATACCTTCATCTATATACTCGAATATATTAAACTCTTATTTTAAACAAGGGGAAATTATTATTATTTTTAAAGAGTAAATTAAAAAATTAGGTATCTGTACCTCAAAATACATTGGAGGAGAAAGGAAAATTTGTATATTTGGTTAAATATTATTTACCATATCCATTATTTTATTCAATATTATATATTATTTAAAAATAAAGTTTGTATAAGGATATATATACTATTTATAGTATTTATAATATAAACCTTATGTAAAGTCCACATTATAGCGAAGACAGTAGTCACGTATATGATAGTCGGATGATGCGGACGTTGCGACGGCGGACTAGTGCACGATTAGTAAATGGTGAGGTTTGATGGTCGATATATGGATGCGTAGTAATAAGCCGTTAAACGAGGAACTACGTTTATTTACCATACTGCTGCTTGACAGTGTCTGAGATATATAAACTAGAGTACTACGCCTAAAAATTGTTGAATGGTCGCAAACACACTCCTCTTTGAATCATATTTAGTTATTACTTTTAATATTAAAGGAAATAACACATAGGTATAACCGCAAAAGATGGCAGTAAATCCGGGTTCTCGCCTCCCGGTGGATCGATACGTCAGGGGGATCCTAACCCCTCCCTCACGGGATGGATCTCCGGACACGTATATATATACCTATACGCTCTTTGATCTTATTGGTGTCGTGTGAGTATTCCTCGATACTATCCCCTCTCTGGGGATATGAAACTATCCCTCACCTCAGTCATTTCCCTGCGTACGTCTATTCGAGTCACCCCTAAATGGGTGGAAATATAATAATTTTTGTATTACTGTAGGACGACTGACGAGTCCTAAGTTATACTATACTGTAGTCTAAACTAAAATAATCTGACCAATAATTAATAATAATATATATATGATATTATATATAATAGTATAATATATATATAGTATTATATATATATAATATATATATTATCATAACTTAATAAATAATAATATATATATATATTATATCAGTATTATATTATATATATACATTATTATATATTAATATATATGACTATAATATATTTACATATATATATAATAATACATATATAATATATAATATAATATATATAAATATATATACTAAGTCATATTTACAAATTTCTATAATTATCATAATATCATTGATGAAGCTACAAAAAAAACAAAAAAATATAGCCATTCTTATTATAAATGCTATACATAATCTGTTAAATTAGTCTAATACTATATATAGCAAATTCAGTAAATCTCTAAAATGAAGACACTTTTATTTTTCACACTATAGAATTAACCCAATCTCATCATTAGCTATTTGAAAAAATAATTTAATGAGAGTGGTACCTATTGTTGATAACCAAGAGACAGGAGTCTCTCATCACAATATATACCAAATCACTGAATGGAGTAAAGATAGGAAGGGCTTTTAATAAAAGAAGACTTCTCCTATTAATATATACATATATATATATATATATATATATACTGAAATACCAGGTTATCTACTGTACAAGAACGCTAGAATATGAATACTTAATTATTAATTAACTATATAGTCACGTAGTGATAATTTATCCCGGAATCTTTTATCATAAGGAATTCTAATACTATAAATATAAATATGTAAGATAAAACGGACTATAAACAAATGTTATAATTATTAAATTATCGTCGAGAAGACGAAAAAATAAAAATATTGAGAATATAAAAATTTGTGAGTTGAACAGTACTTAAATATGCTGATAGCATCTGAGGTCAATATAAAATGTGTCCAAAGCATTATACTTACCTTAGCATTTGATACTAATAGCGCTGATGAGTACCCATTTATTAAGAGGCGGCAGGGAGCACAGAAGCGAATTGCTACAGCAGTAAGTAGCCACTGCCTAGAGTACCGTATCACCTATATTATGATTTATAATAATATAATTATATGATACATTATATTGGATATCTTAGGAAGTGACACACAGAGATTTAATTGAAAGGATCACATTATCTTTAATAAACAAGTGCGAAAAACAAAAAAATATATAATCAATTAAATACCCTCCGTCAATCGAAGCTAATTAATTAATTTATTTCTTAGTTTATTACTGAATAAAATATTTCGTATATATTTGGAAAGTAAATTGATTTCGATCAGTTTGTGATAAATAAATAAAATTAAGCTTATAAAACTATACATATTTTTTCAAATGCTAAAACTAATACAATTAATATTAATATAATACTTATATATAATAATATTAAGTATATATAATATATATATATATATATCAATATATAACTAATATATATTAGTATATATATTAATAAATATATATTAATGGATAAATATTATTGTTTAAATTAGCTGCTGTCGATTACCCCGAAAATTAATCATAGAGAAATATTATATTATAAATAATATAATATATATATATATAATTATATAAAATATTTATTATTAATATATATATACTATATATAATAATATATAACTATCATTTAATTTATCGAAATTTTTGGATTAGAGATTCACGATATAGACTGGAATATTAAAATATGTAATCACAAAAAAAGATCTACAATTGCAATTACGGTTATATTCTTAGATTCATCTATTACACTATATTATAAATTAACCCTTAATCTAATTATACTCCTTATTAGACATAATTTTATACTCTTCAATAGCCTAAGCGAATATTAACTATCTCGAGTACAAAGCGATGCGCAAGATAGAATCACGAAAGGCACTATACCTCAAAACCGATATAAGCAGTTATGCAAAATATAAATCAATTAAAAATATCTCCACTTTATATTATTTAACTAATCATAATCTATTCTAAAAACTAATACCTATTACAACAATATACTAACTCTAACTAATTCCGTCATAAACCTTAGGATCCTATCATCTTCATACGCGATGAGTACTAGAAACCTGCTGAAATCTCTATACCTATTGTACCTTGAATAAGCGTCATCGACTATTGACCTGTACCAATACCCTAAGAAAGACAATACTTATAACCTACAGCACTAACACCGAGATCAACCCTACCTAACCTAACCTATACCTGACCCATCCCACGTACCCAAGACCTAACGCGTATACGCGTGAAAAAGTCACAAATATAATCCTACCTACATAATCCCTAACCATAAAATCATAAAAGAGGAAGAAATATTTCTAAAGAAAGTAGAGTCGTATACATACCGCTTATTTTTCACCTTTATGTTGAAAGATAATTACAATATAGTCCTGAACGAGATCTAGTAATAAAGTAAAATTATACACAATCAATACCTATGTACACTAACAGAAAAAAGACATATGAGCAACTAATTGCATCGATTCTCTTCTCAGTTGCATCATCTTAACGAAACATTTCTTAAATATCGTGATATTCTGCTTCGTCTCTTCTCTAGTATAAATATTCAGAAAAAAGATATTTATCCCGTCTATTAATAATAAATCGCTTTATAGATTACTCACCTAACCTCGTATGGGAACTCGACTTATAATAACATATACTATATAAACTCTAAAATCCTTAACTAGGATTTAACTAGAGATTGTAACTTTAATTAAACATACTATTATTATCCTCACATTATATACAATAGGTGATAGTAAATAAGGAGTTGCACAAGTTATACAATGTTCTGAAACGTATATTTAAATCTCCTACGTACAATGAGATAGTTGTCATTTAAAATTAAAACGGTTTGTGCATTCATCATAGAAATATGTATGGACTTGAGCAGATGACTATACTCACTACAGTATCTGGTAGAGAGAAGAATATTCACTTCACCTGTGAAAACAATCATAACTTAAAACTGTGAAAGATACACAGCGTGCCTCCCTAAGATCCCCGTCTTACCTATTGATTTATAAAGGATAGGATTTATGTAGAGAGTTATAGTCATTACAGAACTTTATAAGCAGCAGAGATGCCATAAACACCGTGTATCAAAAGAATAAATAGTCATACAACAAACTATAAGGAATTTATAATGCTCAGATATTGAAGGAGTCTGCCTACCGCATGTTATATATATAACTCACATTATTCCATTTACCCATAATATATTGACTTCTAAATATATATCAAATTCTATAGCACGAAACTCATAAGCAGTTTTTATATACTGAGCAATTGGGCTTCACTAATTGAACTTTTTTATCTGACATATATAATGAGACTCCAAATAGGGAATGTTACCTTCAGTCCGCTGTACCCTCCTTCGATATAAGAAGAGACTGAAACATCACCAACTTCATACTCGAGGAGCAAAGTATTTCCTTTGTAGGACGTCGATGAATTGTTACCATCAAATTCTATACAAACTTGGGAGAGATTCCTGCATAATCACTACAGGTATGCAACATATACCTACATCAAATGGATGACTCATCTATAAACTCCATGTTAAAGTAGCTCTGACTTTGTATCATCGCACCTCTATCTGTCTACAAACATACTATTCAAATATTCTGAAGACAGATGTCGTTAAAACACAACAAAAAATTTAATATTACACTACAAATAATAGATTATTCACTAACTAATAAGTCCTCTCATATAGTAACTCTTCATCTGAATTTTCTACTCAGCATCCTAAATGAGATTTCTTATAACGTATGACCTTAGCGTAGATGAATGATAGTCATATAGTCCAAATGGAGCTATGACTAACGACCCACATCTCATCGTTCTATCTCCTTCGCCCTATTACCCATCTTATTATCGAATGCATTATTTCTATTCAGAAACATCAAAAATATCATGTTACATAATAGATGAACGCAGTCATTGCAAAGTCTCTCAACTTCTGACTGAATCCATATTTTCTAACTCATTTTTCATAATTCTTCTAATATCTGTATATCATTCTTCACTGATATAATTAAATTCTCGATTTCCAATATCTCTCCTCGTATTCACATTCCGATAACTTTTTAGTCCCCTAAGACCTCTCTACAATCACTATATATATGGAGCTTTCGAGATGAGAGAATGAAATAGAAAAACCGTTCCGTAGCGACAAACCCGCACTCAGCCAATCAAAAGTCAGTATCATAATAATTTTGATTTATGGTTAGCGCATGAAACGGGATACCAGCAGTATTCCCCATTTAGTCTATCTATAATGTGTCAGTTAGTTAGCACTCCTTCAACTATAATAATCAACTGATACTATAGTGCTAACTATCCTTATAGATGTAGACTATCAACACTGACAAGAAGCTCTAAGATAGCTTATAGGTTCTCTATCACGTAATCTACAGCCGTTATCCGCCGATAAATTGGATCGCAAAATATGGTATAACATCCAATTCCTTATACAAACAATAATGATGACACTTCCGGTTATTATATCTATTTTAACACACACTACACGTACAATGGAAACATTCTGCTGCTATCTCCCAAAATAACTCATCTAGTTTACGAATTTGAGATGCCTTGACATTCAGATTGCTCTGAATAAAATCTTGAGTGAATTGATTTGAGATCATGTCTGTATTTATCGCAAAAATTTGATTGACTAATCCACTGTGTAGCTCACTACAGAAACAATTAAGGATATACAGACTACGAAAGCTGAACACAAATAAGAATTATCACTAAATGAGAGAACAATAAATCTATCATCCTTTATTTTAGAGCTCACCATCAATAGAGCGAGCCCCTTATCAACTTAAATATACCTAATATATAAGTTTAATCAATCCCTCAAAAAACGGTCGTACAAACCAAATCTTCCCACCTATATCCAGGATTTGTTGCTACTTACACACCGTATTACTCATATGCCGTACGAGTAACCTATTATATAGTACACGTCTTCTAGCTACCTTTTCTCACTACTATTTGAAAAATTCCACTTTTACTAAATCATTTAGCATAAAATACCCCTACTCGATATCATATTTATTTTCCAATAATAAGAACTACTAACACTATCTATCTACATCATAGCTCCAAATTGTTACTCTCATGTTCAGCTGCAACCTTCCACCTGCCATAACTCGTGGTTACCTATTCTAAAGTGATTTGGCTGCAGGTATTTTTTTTTATAATCGCATTCATACAACAAAATACATATGTAACTGCCAGATGTTCGATAGAACTTTGCAAGTAAGAGAAACATATTATATCAACTTATTTCTGGCATATATGGTGCACTTTCCAGCCAGAGAAAGATCTATAAGGGATGCGGATTTCTAACAGGTTCCGTCTTTCTTTTCTTTTTTTTTCTTTTTAGATGTACATTCTAAATTTTTTTTTGTAGAGAAGTAAGTAGAACGGAATAGCAATCACACTATGGGCTAAAAGAGCAAAGTATGGACAGGAGTAGGGATACTCATTCTGGTCTTCCCGGTGTGATCTTCTACGCGGGGACTCCAATCCCCCTCCTCCGGTAATGTCTCACGGAACCCCCACCCGCGACTCTATCCCGCGGGCCCAACCTTCCATCTATTCGCACAGAAGTAAAATAATCCAAGAATCACTGAACTCTGTTCATTACTTCCAAAAAAAAAATAAAACACAAAGGAAAAAACAAAAAATATGAACCAGAAGTAAAGTCCCTATCTCTTCTAGGGAATCTTTCCTTGGCTGCAATTACTCATATGATAAACAAGAATTCTTGCTGTTTCACTGTAGGCACCGCCCGTTCCCCTCTAGCTAGCTCTTAACTCACTGTGAGCATGCCAAAAAATCTGACATTCCCTCACTATAAACTACTTACTTTGCCTAATCATCTGGTCCCTACTATATATTGGAGGTGTTTTATATCGTTACTTATTGCTATTACTATATAATATACATATATGTGGGGGGGGGCCGCGACATACTAACAATAAAATAAAAAAAAAATAACTGGGATCTTCCCAGGTTACTTCCCGGGGTTGGTGCTTTTTCTGTATGCTTCTTTGCTCTCTTTTTTACTTTTCCGTTGCTTTTCCCCAGTATTCCTCTCCGCCCCACATTTCCCACAGCCTGTCACCCGCACTCGCGTTTACACTAGTGGCTTCTTTCCCCCCCCCTGGCACAGTTTTTCTCCTGCAGGTTTCCCTGCGCTTGCTTTTACCCCTTCTTTCGCGCCGGTATCGCACGGCGGCCGCTTCCCCCGCCCATCCCGTTCGGTCGGTTGTCCGTTGGTGGTGGGGGCGCGGCCGACGTGCCCGCAGGTCTGGGCGCATCTCCGGGGCCCGTGCCCCGCCTCGACCGACCCTCTTTTCCAGCGCAGTTGCGGCTCGTCGCGCCCATGGCCCATCCGTCACTCCCTCACTGCCCCATTCTCGTCGAGTGTCTCCTTCCCTGCCGCTTTCTGTCAGTGTGGGGCAGGTTGCCGCTACCCCTCCTCTCCCCTCCTTCCCCCCTCCCGTTCGCGCGCTGAGCATCTCCCTCTGTTTCGCTCGCATTTTGCAAAACAAGAAAATAAATGCTTCGTTTTCACTCTGCTCAGCCTCGCCGCTTTTCCTCGTGCTCCTGCCGCTTTCCACGCCCTTCCACTGTCCGCCCGGCTGGGGCAGCTCCCTCCTCACGTCTTTCCTTTGCAGAGTCTCCACACTGCCTTGCGACCCCGCCGGGTGCTGCGCCGCCAGTTCTCCGCTTCTCTCGTCTTCTCTGCTACCGGCGTTCTTGCTCCCTTAACCCCTGGCTTGGCCATCCTTCCCCTCTGTTTGCCCCCGTTGCCTTCTTCCACCATCTGGGCAAGGCTCCGCGTTGGTTACACCCCCCAGGCACTTGCGGCCTGTTCTCTTCTTTTGCTATTTTTTGGGGGCGCGGGCCTGGTTTCAAAAGAAGAACACTGTTCCTTCCGTCCCGCTTTTCCACGCTCACGTTTGGTTTCGCCCCTGTCGACGCGGCTCCTGTCACGTGCAATCCGCCATCCGGGAGCCTTCTCCCCCCTGTGGCTGTTCTTGGCTTCGACCCCCGTGAGCTGGGTTCCCCTTCCTCTCCACCTCGCTGACGGGCGCTCCCCCTGTTCCTCCCTGCTGTTGGTGTTCTTCCTTTCTTTAAAAGTCTTTGCTGTGCATCTTTCGTTGGGCGTTGTTTCCTGTGTCGTATGTTCCGATTCCCTGCACCTTCACTTCTCTCTGCCCAACGCCAGTTTTTTTCGTCTTGTTTGTGACCTGCTCTACCTCTCGCTCTTTCTGCCGACAGCATTCCCCTCACTCTTGATGCCTCTTGTTCCCCTGGTTCCCTCCATGCTCCTTCCCCCACCCTCCCGCCGTCCTACTTTCGCCACGTAGTCGAAGCACCCTGCACCTTCCCTCGTCACCCATCTCATTGGTCTCTAACTCTGTAACCTTCCCCGTCGTCACACTTTCGTCTCTTTACGCTCCCTCCTACCGTCGGCCCACAACCTCTACTCCTGCCCCGCTGTCCCTGCGTGCTTGCCTATTGCGTCTCTCTGTCCCCCTTGGGACTGCTCGCCCACGTCCTTTTCGTCTCCCCCCCCTCGCTCGCCTTTGCCTTACTGTGCCTACTCTATGGTCGACTCCCCCCGTGTTAGCTCCCTCCACCTCGGCCCGTTCTCTCATGGGCTTCGCCTCTTCCCTGCTGGCTTGCGTCCTCGCTATCACTCTCTCTTCTCCTCTTCTCCCCTCTTCTTCTCTCTTCTTCATATCTCTAAAACTCAAAATAACAAACAAATAATAAATAATTCTCCTTCTCTCTCTCTTTCTCTTCTCCTCTTCTCTTCTTTTCCTTTCTTCTCTTCGCGGTCGTCCTCTTTTCGTCGCTTTCCTTCTTCGTCTCCCCCTCCTCCCCGTCTCCTGGTGTCTCGTCTCTGCCGTCCAATCTTCCTCTCCTTTTCCTCTCTTCCTCTCCTTCTTCCGTAAACGAGCCCAGTCCTGCACCGTTTTCCTTTCCCCTACCTCCACTGATCTGACTCCTTTCTGCGCGTACCATTTTCCTGGGTTTTGCCCCCACTTTCTCCCTTCTCCTTCCCTTCTTTGCGGCCGCTGCTTGGCGTTCCTCACTCTGCAACGGCCGCTTCGCTCTCCCTCCCCCCTCTCTGTTCGATTCCCCATATCGCCCCCCGCCCCTCCTTTTGTTCCCGGCACTTCTGTTCTTGTCGTTCCCGGGTCTCCATCTTCCTGTGGTTAAATCGCAATAGGCGCGTCGTGCGGTCTCTGCTGTCCCTGTGCGCAATTTCGCTCTCTCGCCTCGTTTCCTGTTTTCTCTCCCATTGCAATGTCTGCCTGCCTCTTGCCTTTTGGTTTCTTCACCCCCCCCTCTCCATTTTTCAGCTCCTTCCGCGCCTCCGCGTTCCACCGCCCTTTTACCCCCCCCCATGGTATCCGGCATTCCCCATCCGGCTCTTCTCGCTCCCTCCCCCCTACTGTGCGCTCCCGTACGGGCCACTGCCCCAATCCTGCCGGCGGTCCCACATGCGGCTTTTCCCCGCCTGTTCTCGGGTCCTCGCGCCCCCCTCGCCACAGTCGCCCGTCGCCTCCTGATTCTTCTCGCTCCTCCGCCCCGGTTCCGTTGGACGGCTTGACTGCGCCTGGGTGATCGGGGCGCCCCTCGCATTGCCGCCGTTGGTTACCGCGTCGTTCTTCCAACTCGGCCACGCGTTCCCTGGGTATCTATCCCCGTCTCCACACTTGGTCCACCAATCACCCTCCCCCCCCTGTCCGGCTTCCTCCTGCCCTTTACCGGTCGCTCGCCATATGTTCTCGCTCGGCTTCCGATTGTGCGTTGACCTGCCATGCCGTCGTCATGTTTCCTCCTCTATATCCCTCCCCTGATTACCCCGTTCCCGTTTCTTACACTGCTTCCCCCTTCATTCTCTTTTCTCTTCTCTCCCCGCCTGATCTGCCCCGCCTTCCTTTGTTCTGCCTAGCTCTTTCTCACTGTGGCGATCTTCTATGTTCTTCCTCTCTTTTGGCGGAATCCTCGCCTCCCTTTTCTTTCCCCTGGGCTTCCCCTCTGTATGGAGCGCCGCGGGGGGGCCCGTGGGGGAGGTTGCGCGTCGGCTGGTGGCCGTGAACTGGGTCTGGGCCATGCCCCCTCTCTTTTTTACTCCTCGTCTGTTATCATCCCTTCATCTCTTCTTTCTCTATCTCTTTCTTTATGTTGTGTGTGGTGTGTTGTACTGTGTGTGATTGGTCCTTGGTTTCGTTCTTCTCTCACATTCATTCATTTCCTTTTTTCCTTTGTTCCCTTATCTACTCTCTTCCTCTTTCTCTCTCTGTTATACTCTCTTACGCCTTTTCTCTCTCTTTTCGCTTTCTACACCTCGTTTTCGTCTTCATATTATTTTCTTCTTCTATTCTATGTTTCCACTGCCTCCTGGGGTTGCCCTCCCCCTTGCGACTGGTTTACCCTAATTGCGTTTTCCACCCCGCCCTGTTTGTCTTCTATATTCTCTCTTCTTGCTCTTCTCATTTCTCTTTTTTCTTTTTTTGTCTCTTCTCCTTATCTCTTCTCACTCTCTTTTTACGTGGTGTCCTTATAACCCCCTCTCGTCCTCTGCTTCCCCCTTCGCCCACTCCCCACTTGCGTTTTTGTTTCTTATGCTTTGTCTGACTCACCCCTCCATTGTTTTATTACTGCTACTCCACCGCTGCATATTTGTCTTGACCCGTTTGTGCCTTCCGCTGCTTCATCGACGTCGTTTGACCCCTTTCAGCCCATTCTTCTATTTTTTCGGCTTGCCCCTACTATCCCCACCACACCTCGTGAATTCCGTCCGTTTGTTGTTACACATTTCTAGTCTTTCCCACGGGGGTTCCACCTTCCCTAATAATTCCAAAGTTCACTTGGGGGTGCGTCGCCCTGCGAAACGTCGGCCTTGCTTTTTTTTTCTGAAAACTGACTACCTTTTCCCTTGTTTCTCTGGCCTACTTATGCCACCATGTCAAGTTTTGGCCCCCCTTTGCTCGCCCTTTTGACGTCCACTTAAGTCTGAATCTTTTCCTTTACCACCCTCCCCTCAACCGCGGAGATCCGTGGCCGGACTGGCTGCCGCTACTCCGCGTTCCTATCTTTCCCCCTACTCTCGTCTTACTTTTCCTTCCCGTCTTCTTCCTGAGTTCACCACCTCCTATGCGTAGTGAGCCTCCACAGCAAGCCAACAACTGCCCCCACTTTCCACACTTTGTCTTGTTTCCCCTGTTAACGTCTGCACACGTGCCCATGCTTCTTCCTCACACCTTTTCGGTTCTTCTTCATCTCCCCCCTCTCCCGTGTGTTTGCCTCATTTTTTTTTTTGACCGTGTAGCTGCGCCTGTCCCTTTTTGGGTGCCCTGTACTGGGCTCTTGCCATCTCTCTATTTTGTCGCTTTCGTTCCCCACCCGTTGCTATTTCTTCGTCTCTCGTGTTCGTTCTTATGGCACCTTCTCCGGTTCGCCTTTCCACTTCACCCATTGGTCAGTTTTTTCTTCTAGACTATGCTGACATGCTGTTGCCCTTTTTGTGCACAGTGCGTTATCTTATGGTTTTGCAGACCTTTCCTGGCGTACCCTTTTCTTTCTCTTGCTAAACCAACGACTTTCGATAACTCCCAAGCGCTAATTCACTTCCTGGTAAATACCTCCACCCACCCTGACTCCCCTGATATCCTCGCATAAGTCGCCTTCCTCAGCCTCGTGCCCGACCTCCTCTTGTCAACCCTCATCACCCCCATAGTCCGCTCCCCGGCGCCCTGCCGTTGCTGTCGTTTGTATCCTCTTCGGCTGATACTCCTGTATTTTTTGCCCTTTGCGCACAACCTATTTCCCTGACCAACTCATACCTCCATCTTTCATTTCTTCCAGGCATTCTGTTTCCACATTGCCATTTTGCACGGTGTCTCACCTTTGATTCCTCACTCTATCTATCAATTAAATTTATTAATACTTTATATATATATTATCATAAATAATTTCTAAAATATATATTGTAATATATAAACTAAGGGCTGTTCAGTGGTCTGTACTCTAATGCTTTGTCATATGTTATTTCCCCATATCCTGTGGATCCTCAAGGTAAAGAGGATGGGTTTTTAAGTCTGTCCGCCTAAGATTATTATAGAATATTAAGTTTAAATCTATGTAAACATATTAAACTCATAACCTTTATTACTGTATATAATCACTGTATAATTAATTTAATATATTTATTTCACTGCAGTTGTTTAAAAAGAACCGCATCTGGCACCATGAGATTCTGTACATTTTTTCGATATGAACAAGAAAAATAAAATAACCAGTAGATTTTACCGGTCTTTTGCACGAAATATTTAGAGGAAGAAAAATCTAGCGAGTGGGATAACGGTAATCTGATATAGTATATAATATATATATATATTAATTAGGTAGTATATATATAGGGGTGGTTATAGTATCATATAGTATATAGGGGGGGGGGGGTAATAATATATATAGTATATATATAATAGTATATATATGATTGGTAGTTGTTTTGAAGGAAATAAAGTGGTGATAAAGAAGAATAGATTATTTATTCTATCAAGGTTGAAAGTACGGTACGTAATATATTTTGAAAATTGAGTAGGGATATAGACATGATGAAACATATGTATATATATATATATTATAGTATTTAAAAAAAAATGTTAATTATTTATTAATATTATTGTAATAAGCATTAAATATATAATATTATTTATATTATAGTTAATAATCTAAATATAATTTATATATATATAATCGAATATTAAGATTTCAAACCACATCTTTAATCCATAAGATACGCAAGAGTATTTAAAACCGGATTATCATAGATCTAGAAAATACAAGTTTTAAAAAAAAAGGGACCAAAATTTAAAACGATTTAATTACTTAGTCTTCAACTAAAAAAGATAATAATAATAAAATAAGAAGAAGAAAAAAAAAAAAAATACGTACAAAATATGTAGGAACACTTCTTCGCTCTTACTTGTATTATTTGAAAACGTAAATAGTCTATTTTGCGTAGTGAACATGTTGAATAGGGAAATTAAAAAAATCTTCCTGAAATTAAATACTTTCGTAGAAATAAAAGAAAGATTCCATTACTGGGATTAAATATTTTATTAAGAGAAAAAAACTAGCACCTCCATAAGAACAATACTACCAACAGAAGATATTTAATTTGACCCCTGTTGTAAGATTCTAAGGAGAATTAAGATTTGCGTTCAATCATAGGTAGAAAGAGAGATCACGCTTGTTTTTGCCAAGGTTTTCATTCATTTTGTTACATTAAAAGTTTTCCTTGTTTTAGATTCTTGAAGAGGAATAAAGTGTAAGTCCGAAAGTAAGATCCCATTTCTTTTTTTAAAGTTGGTACCTAGCAGTCATTATAATGTTGTATTTTACCTGTTTTGCTTCTAAGGAACAGATATTCGAGATTAAATATTTGGAGTTCAAGCCTTTTTATTATAATTAGTAATTATTTTTCTTAATATATCATATAATATAGATTGTTTTAATTTATAATACATTTAATTTAAAACTGCAACCAAATTGTGTGTTGTGCTGATATCTATGTATATTAAGTTTCGGAGGTTAAATAATTAATATCCGACTAACAGTGGAAGATTGCGTAGTTTGGTCTTAATAAACGGCACTCCCCCAACCTATAACTTAACTAACATTACTACTATGATCTCATTGAGTAAGTTGGTATCATAACACCCTTGATTAAGTTAACGTAAGTGCTTAGCACTATAGACTGTCTGCGCTAAGTTTCGATAATCAACCATTACTGTCTATCCAGATTACCCTCCTAAGTCAGGTTGGGTGATAAAATGCCTAATGTTAAGTTTGGATATAATAATTCTTACACTACTTACCCACGAACTAGATATTGATGATATTAATAATGAATCAACTTAGACTGATCCTTTATTCTTTCCAAAATAAGCCTTTAATTTTAAATAGTAACTTTATTGAATTCAAAAAATTCTTTTTAATAATATAAATCAAAGAAATTAAAATTCAAAATAAAATGAAAATCCAGTCCATATTTTT
Source organism: Trachelipus rathkii (assembly GCA_015478945.1). Classification (NCBI taxonomy): domain Eukaryota; kingdom Metazoa; phylum Arthropoda; class Malacostraca; order Isopoda; family Trachelipodidae; genus Trachelipus; species Trachelipus rathkii. The sequence goes on from JABUQX010006092.1 coordinate 90,470, forward strand.
CATTTTTAATTTATGCTTTCATTGTTTCCTAATTTATTTTCATTAATATTACTTTATCTTTTTTATTTAAAATAGCTTTAAATGCTTATTTTCAAGTGTTAAATATATAAAGTTTCGAAAATGATATATTATAAAAATATTTGGAAATATACTGAATATTTCTATACACTTTTATCTATATAACATCTATTAATATATATTAGTTTTATAATATAATTATATATATAAATATTATATATAATATTTATATAATAGTTATATCATAATATATTATAATAATTATAATATAATATATAATATATATATAATACAATGAAAAATATGAATAATATATTTATTTTATATATAAGTATAAATTATAATTATAATATAATATATATATCTAGTAATATAAGTATATATATATATATATTATTTAATGTTTTTCTAATAAAACAGCGTTATCACTTTTTTTTAATTTTGAATCGGTTCAGTAGTTAATAAATAGAGCTTTAATATGATTTTCAATTATTATTATAATATTATTTTATATTTAAATTTAATTAATATATAGTATTAAGGTATATTTTTAAAGAACTTATATAAGTGTCCGTGCTTACTTGATCTTTTAACCCATTGGACTTTGCTAATAATAATAAATATAATATAAAAATAAATATAATTATAAATAATATATAATAAAATATATATAATATAATAATGTAATAAATAATAATCATAATATAATAAAGAAAATAATATAATAAATAAAATAAAAACTAATATAAATAATAATAATGAATATGAAATATATATAAGAAATAATAATAAGAATAATAAAATAATAATTGCTATTAAATAATAATAATAAAGAACTAATCATATAAAAATAATATTTCTATAATTTAAATAATAAAAAGAGATATAATAAAGAAATAAAAAATATCATAAAAATATAAATAAAAATAATATAAATAATATAAATATAAAATAAAATATAAAAATAATAATATGAATAAAATAATAAATTTAGAATGATTATCAAAAGAAAATAAAAAATATAAAAATGATAAATAATAATATTCTTCTATAATCTGAACGATAAGAATAATATATTTGCACTTGTCTGAACCACAATATAATAAAAAGATAATATAATGTTATAGGTGATTTTGCTTCAGAGATTGACGATAATGGCAACAAAGTGTTGGATTGTTTTCTGTTTTAAGGTTATTTTAATTTTTTTTGGTATTTTGTTGATATCTTCGTTTTCCGTCCTGTGCCTTTCCGAGAAAACTATATTTATTATATTTTTTTTAATATAATATATATATATATATATAATTATATATATTATAATATTAATATATAGAGTACTATATAGTTAATATGTTTTATAACCATGTATATAAAACCAGATATTAAATAATAGATGGGGAGTATATAGATTCATAGTACGTTGTGTTAATGTGGAAGTTTGACTTTTCGACAAATGGGGAGAGATTTTAAAGTTGATTTCATTTATTAATAAGTTGATCTTTTAATTTATGATTTTTTCTGATTTTTCTCCCCTCTCTATACACACACGAACCACACACACACAACCACAACACCACACCATATATATATATATGTATTATAAGATATATATATATATATATACTAGTATATTATAATAGACATTATATATATGTATGAAATATAATTTATTTATATGTACATTTATATATATATATATATATAATATATATAGTATAGGTGAGGGTATATATGTTATATTCGTAGTAACTGAAAGGATGCATTAGGTTTAGTTAGATAAAAAATAAAAAAAAAAATTAATATATATTAATAAATTAATATAATATAATGTTGCATAATTTTATGCATAAGGTAAGCTCCTGTGTGTTTTTGAAAATAGTTAATTTAGTTGGCTGTTTCTCCCTAGTATGTTTGTGCATTTAGTGATCTATATATATGAGTAGTATAACTACAGGAAGATTTTCTTTATAAGTATATTACATGCATTTAAAGGAATCTTATTCCCTTATAAGTCTATATTCATTTTCCATATAAATTGTTTATTAACTTATTTTTCTCAGATTCATTTTTTCTCTTTAATTCATTAATATTTAATAATTTATACATTAATAAGTAAATAAAGTAATAAATAATTATAATCAGACCGTACAACAAGGATAAACTATCTTTCAAACCACATAATAAATATTATATATATCATATTTTATATATGATAATAATAAATATAATATTAAATTATATATATATTAGAGAAAGGAGAGATAGAGGAGAGAGAGAGAATGAGAGAGTTATGGTGTGCACCTGGCAGGATGAACCCAACTGAGAATGCATGGGGTCCTTGCGGTCCGCGTGAAGCTATGTGGACTCTGATGGCGATTCCACTAATGGTTTTAGGGCGGTAATGCTGGTTGCTGTTCGACTTGTCATGTTCTCTATATTTTCTGTTCGGTGCTGTACTGCTGATTATGTTGGAGAAGAGGTGAGATTTTATATATTATTTTTGTATATTTAAGTTATTTATATATATATTTATGAAAAATATATTAGTATAATTATTTTTAATTATATTAGTTTATTATATATTATATTATTATATTATATATTATTATATTACTTATATTATTTATATTATAAGTATTTTATTTTTTTATTATATATATTTATTATTATTACTAGTCAATAGTTTCATATGTATAAGATGGTAAGATGTGAAAATCTAATATTAAATATAGTATAAACAGCCAACGAAATATTTTAAATTTTTGAAGCCAATTTTTTAATTTTTTGAAATAAACATTTGTTAAAGTTTAATTAAATTTCAGTCAGATAGTGATCCCCTGAAAAGATGATGAATATTACTGGTCAAAACATCTTAAAGTATGTAGTAAATTAAATAGGAAAACATATATAAGTTTTTTTTTTTTATTTTTTTATTTTTTATTATCTATATTATATGAATATAATATATATTACTATATAATAGTTATTTATATATTATATATATATATATATGATATATATTGCAGTCAAGAGTTATCGTACCACGAGAAAAAGTCAGAAGATGGGGGAAATTTCAGGAAATAGAAAGATCTGTTTATTTTGTTCATATTCGAGGGTACCAACTTAAACGCATGGACAAAGATGTTGTAGGCGTCAATGACAGCTATAAGCGGACATGGATATATGGAAAACGGTGATAATTAGCCTACATGGGTGTCATCAGGTATGTTGATGGTGCTAGTATATGTAGGGGACAGTCTACGACGTAAGAAGACAGCAAGGTCGTTCATGCTGCGACTATACGATATTAAAAGAAAATATAGTATCTAAGGTTCGTCGATAGGTCGATCCGGGCGGCTAAGAAGGTCATTTCAGGGTCATTGGGGTATTGCTGTGACGAATTCTCGTCCGAATATGGTTCACATATGCCGATGTGATTGAGGTCCGGACTGTACTGACGGGCTATCATCGGTGGTTGTCGATTTGATCTCTCCTGGCATTAGTGTTCATGGTGCTGTAAGTCGGCGATGCATTAGGATGAATCCCTGTAAACGATGGTGACTCATAAGGAGATGAATTAATCAGGATGCGTCGAATTCAATATTGGCGATGCGGTAGGGAACCTCCATAGGAATGTGGACGAAATACTCCCCATTGAATTAAGCGATCCACAGTATGGACGGCTGTCCACGTGTTGTTATTTCGTTGTCCATGCATCGCGTGGGATCGGCCTATCCCTCTGTCGCTAGGCGGAGAGCGATATGATGTTGAATTCGTAGAATGTTCGTTTAGGAAACGTCATACTGCGGAGTGAGGGAAATAAACGTGCATAGGACCGGGGCTCGTGTTTGATGAGCTACTCCCGGAGAGGTCGCTTCCCGTTGCCAGGGTTCGCTGCGAGAGGCGCCGGCTGGAACGCCATCTAAGACGCCTTGAATCACGTACACGTGTCAGTAGTACTGCCAAACTGTCTCTGGATCTGTCTCTGCTTTGTAATGCCTCGACGCACGTGACGTAATGGATCGTTTCAGTGAGTATCTCGGAAGTGTCGTTCCGTGCCCGGTCGCTTGTATCGGTGGTCCTTCGATCGAGTATACTGATTCGTAGCAAGTTAACGAGCGTGCGGAGGTCACGGTTGTACCCCTATTCTGCCATGTACCTGATACATTCGGATGTTGCACGATAAATAGAGTTGTGCGAGCAATGTTCAATTTCCCAGACCCATTTTTTGTTTGTGATTAGGACATTGCGATATTTGTTTTCGTTCTTGCGAAAGCCGATGAAATTTTCGACGACAGGTATGTAGTGCGCGAAGATTGCACATTTTTCGTTTATAGTTTTGTATATACGTGTTTTGGATTTGTGTACTGGACAGATTTTCCGAAAAATATTCTTTGAATTTTTTTAAAATTTTTGTATAAAGAAGAACAAAAAAATATATCTAATTGAAATCCAGATTCTGCCGCTGCTGTTACCAGTCTGGGGGAGGGTTAGTTGATGTGGCTGAGTGACAAATATTCAATATCTTTTCCCAAAATTTCAATTTTGGAAAATGAAATACTAGAGATTTTTTTTTTACTCCTGTAACTAAAGTTACAGGTTGTTATAATCGCAAGATCCTTTTTAGCTATAATGGTTTTGTATTCACAGAGAAATTTTTAAAACATTTCTAAAACATTTTCCTGAATTGTTCCCCACAAACCTAAATCGAATATTGGAGTGTTTAGAATTAATATAAGTAAAAAAACCCCTCTACCCGACTACATTGCCAAATTTTATCCTGATCGCATGGGCAGGAAAAAAATATTGCATTTTCATTAAACATGGGTTTTTGAGAGGAGTGTGGAAGAAATTGCGTATACTTTTGGGGTTCGAGTCAAAAGTGGTGGTGAAATCTGAAACACTAGCTGACCAAAATCAAAATAAAAAATTATATATTATTATTCTATATTAATAAGTAATTATATATATATATTAGTATATAGATATATATATATATCTAGTATATTAATTATTATTATATTATAATTATATATATATATATATATAAGAATTATATATTATAAGTCATATTTGAAGTAATTCTAGAAAGCATTTAGTGATGTAAAAATTAAAAGGGTTGTGGAAATTGAAATGAGTGACAAGGCACAGAAAACCACCTTGAACAACTGTTAGAGAGAAAAAAGCATACATGTACTAAAGAAATAAAAAATAAAAGCCTGAAAATTACAACATTTATTACATTTAGGGGGGGGAAATTGGGCTCAGGCTATAATTTCTGGTGTATATATATATATATATTATAATATATATTCATAAAAATAATAATATATTATTAGATATTTTTAATATATCTATATTATAAAATATTTTAAACTAATATTATATATAATATATAATATATATAAGATATATTTTAGCAATGGATTTTAATGAATAATTAGTATCATGTAAAATAATTGAGATTTATTTGTAACATTTATAAATCATTTTCGTCTCTCCCAATCTCAAAGAAATAATTCTATATATATAATAAATATATATATAAATTATAATATATACAATGTAATGTTAATATATTATATATCAGTATTTTTAAGTATTAGTACCCAATGAAGTGATTTTTGTTAAGAGACTGTAGACAAATACAAGATTTTTGGGCCCAAATCCGTTGATTTCAGGTTTTTATTTAATAATGTAACGAATTATTTATTTATTGTCACTGTTATTTTGCAGTAAATTCCGAATACTTTGAGTGAAGCTGTTATTTACTATTATGATGTTTATTTTCTAATCACAGATACTGATATGGAACAATTATTAAGCCTATTATAATAATGTCTCCATCGCATTTTGGACTATGGAATTAATATTATTTTATCTAACTGATTCCTAATTAGAGTCTACAATTCACAATTTTATCTATCTATCTTTTGTTGCAGTTTCTTTAAGTCTTCTGAAAATTAGGAACAGCCCTCAGTCAGGTGTTTTTTGGCATTGTAGAGCTGCAATGGTCGGTTCTTTCTGTCCTACTTTTTTTGAATTCTCTCGTCCTTAAATTATTCTTGCTCTCGGCGTCTCTCTCTCTCTATCACTCTCGTCTCTCTCTCTCTCTCCCCTGTCTGTCTGTCTGTTTTTCTGTCTGAGTTCGTCTGTCTGTCGGTTTCTGTTTTAAAGTTTAAGAATCCGATTTGTCGTCTGTCTGTCTGTCTGTGCGTCTGTGCTGCGTCTTAATGATACTATGTTTCTGTCTGCTGGTGTTTCGTCTGTCTGTCTGTTGTGCTTCCTGCAGTTGTTTGTCTGTTTAGTTTCTCTTTCCTCATGTCGTCGGTTTTTCTTGTCAGATTTGGTTTTCGGTTCTCTGCTCGATCTTCTGTCGCTTCTATTAGTCTCGGGGGCTTTTTTCTTCGGTGGGGGGGTTTCTCCCTGAAAATATTATACTATATATAATATACTATTATATATACCATATATATATTATATATACCTATCATTATGCTATATTAGTATTATAAGTTAGTTTTCAGTTGACTCTTTCGCTAATTTAGATTCACAGTCTAGTTGGTTAATCTCTTTTCTGTCTTGTCAGTCTTTAATCTAGTATATCTGTCTGTCAGTCTGTTAATCTCGCTTATCTATATGTCAGTTTGTCTGTCTATCTGTTTTCCCCTCGCATCCTTACTCATGTATGAATAATTTGATGTTATATTCTATTTACCTTATATAGTTAATATACTATTATATCTTATAGTATGATATGTAATCTATACATATCAAAAATTTAATTTAAAAAAGAAAAATATAAATAAAAAATCGAATCTTTTGTCAATTATTTTAGAGATAAAAAATAATATATATATTTTATTTAGTGCTTTGGGATAAAGTTTTAATTTTTATTTAAAATAAAATAAAAAAATTATTAACAAAACTTTATTAAATAATTAATATGTTGATAATATTTTAGCCTAGTCCTATATATTATTATTATATATAATTAGTATACTATAATATATATATATACAATATATATAATATCTATATTACCTATATATATATATTATCCCTATTATTATATATATTATCTATATAAATATATATCTATACTTTATATTATATATATCCTATTATATATATATAATATAATATACTATATATGATATATATTTCTATATTATATATCTATATATTCTCTTACTATATATATAATAATATAAGTATATATATATAGTTATATATATAATATATATATATATATATACTATATATAATAAAATATATATATATATATATTATACTATTAGTGTGAACGAAAACCAGGAATTTTTGCCGCAACGCACCCGCTACGCACCGAGAGGTCCGTGCACCAGCCACCGCACCGCATCCGGCATCCGCACCGCCGCGTCCTCCTAGACCGCACCGCACCACACCCGCGTCCATTCCCTGGATGCGCACACGCAACCGCAGCGAGAGCGAACCACAGCGCACCCGCCACTGCAACCGAAGCAAGTTTTGCGCAACCACGGCACGCACCGCAAACCGCACCGACACATATTATATAATATAATAGTCTTATATTCTTTTATATCTATACAGTATATATCTATATATATATATCTATCTATCTATAGTATATATATATACTTATAACTATAGTATTATATATATAGTCATATACTGATATAATATAAAGAGTATATTAAGATGGATGCAGGTATAACATCGCGCATCCGCGAGCATTCCCGCGTATTATTGAAAGGATGCCGCATCCACAATCTCCGCGTCTTTGCTTGCGGATGTTGCGCGGATATTTATTGTCGAGGATTTGATAAAGAATTTTAATAAATCAAAACATACTTGAGCTGAAATCTGAAACGCAAACTTTTAAATGAGAGACATCTGTGTAACTGGCATCATTTCAAAATGTACAGGCTATATATCAGCATCACATTTTCCATCATCAACAATGGCACACTAAATGATGTTGAATGGCAATTCAAAAACGACTTGATGTTTCCATATGCTTACGTTATCAAAAGACATCTGCCAACTCGCTAGAATAATAACACCTTCATAGATGGAAGAGAATGGTACTTGCTCAAAAAACGCCTTGCTTTGTTCGTCAAATTCCCAAAATTAAAACCAATTCTTACTAATGAGTGAACGAAATGACATCATATCAGCCACTGCAGCAAGCTATTGAAACCAATTTGAATGAAATTTACCGAAAAAAATGAAGGCGCCTCTACAGCTTCTGTCTCCCGATTAATAAGCAAATAACTCTCAATGAAAAGCAAGGCGCCGCTCCATATTCAAAATTGAAAAGTAATGCTGGTCTTTAAAAAAGCCCGTGAAAGAAATGTAAGACAAACTAAAGAAGAAAAAGACAGCTTTGGTTCTTTGGAGATTGAATGAACCTTCGAGTACTATTGGCAATTTACTTCTAGCATTCTCAGACTTCCCCGTTATACCAGGCAAAGATTTTTGTATGCAACATTAGAATATAGTTGAATCGTCATCGACTGATTGTGTTGCAGTTGACAAAACTTCAACTCCGAATAGTTCTATTCAATTCGCCAGACCAATTAAAAGGAAAAAACGAAAACTACCAAGCAAGCGCCAACCACCTTCTACAAAGTAAAGTCTAAATTGAAAAATTCCTCTTAAAGCCTGTACAGGTATTTTTCAGTAGTGATGAAGAAGAACACGCATTACCAAAAGATGTGTGCAAATGATTGAAAACATGCACCCAAGAAAAACCCAACGAATAGATACACAATTGATCGATGCCTAATCAGTTGGTGGAAAAAAGTTAGCAAAAATGTTTACGCGCCACCGCTTGAGTAATATCTTGCCAAGGAATAATAAACTTTTGGCCTGTTCCTCCAAACTAGTGTTGCCGAAATGAGAGAGTTTTTTAGGCATTCTGGGCTAATACAGTACAGCATGATAAAAGATATTAGAACAGGCTGCTCAGCAGAAAAGGCTGAAAAATTGATGTTTTTTTTCGGAAGCACCAACCGTTGCCTATACTTTCTTTAAAGAATAGGTTCATAAAAGTAATATATAATATCCGTACTAAAATCCTCTTTCATTAATGCGGCGGGAGGATTGGGCGGAAAGAGGTTGGTGAGCGCTGCATCTTGAATTTGGTGTCCACGTCACGCCCGCTTAACCGTAACAAATTATCTTAAAGACTTGGTCGTAAAACTCGAAATATATATATAATATTATATATATATATTATATATTATATATATATTTATATTATATATATATATATAATATATATATACTTATTATATAATAATATAGTATATTATATATATAGTCTATATATTATATATATATATATATATATATATACGTATGATAGTTATATACTATATACATATATATATATATTATAATATATTATATATATATATATAAAATATATATATATATATATATATATATATAATATCTATAATATTACATATATATATATATCTTTATATATATATATTATAATAT
>JABUQX010006093.1:0-12500 GCA_015478945.1 Trachelipus rathkii
TTCAGATGTTTCAATATCAATCCGTAGTTTTCAGTGATTTCAACAACCAACCTTTTTGTCTGGGGATTTGCCCTGTATTTCATATTATTTTTTTGTGAAAAGGGTATTGGGTTTGCTGCTGGGTACGATTCTAGTCTTTATCAACCTGTCATACCATATTTTTCTCAACATCCGTCGGGGCCGAATCTCCTGTCATACCGAAACCTACATAATAATAATATATTATACTAATATTATATATATATAATATTTATATTATATAATTATATATATATATAATATATATAAATATATATAATATATATATAATAATATAATATACTATAATATATATATTAATATATATATATATATATATACTATATATAATATATTGTAGGCTTTGAGGTTCATGTGACCTTTATGATGGGCGCGCAACAATCAACTGTTATAAATAAAATTTGGAACCTGTGTCAAAATATACAAAATGGCAACACTAAGGCGCAGCTATCACTTTCATCCTAGCGCCATTTTTTTCTTTTCAAGCCGCTTTTGGTTACGCTCTAAGAATTTGCATAATTAGCGTGATTTGGCTTAATAGCTGTGAATTATTAACATTATTTAAGTGGTGTAAGTTTCATCATTGATATTTTTTAAGTACTTCAAAAATACGTTGGAAATTCTGGTATTTAAGTAGGCCCTATAGGAAGGCCCAGGAGAACATGGAATAGTTTGTCAATTTATTTTATATTATCAATTCTTATATTAGGCTAGTTATCTTTGCATGGTAGCAGGCCTTGTTGTTAGGAGATAAAACCAGGTATTTCGTTCCTCAGGGGCTTCTCCTGCAGTAACGGCCCTACCGCTCAAACTTTCTTTCTATGTTATACCCACTTTTGATTTAAGTAGGCCAATGAAGGCCATACTTGTTTATGTTAAAATAACTTTATTATATTATTGACTATCATTATTAATATATATTATATTCTAAATAGCATATTATTTATTGTACTTTATCAATTACCACCAGGAACTCTTGGAGTTCTTCAATTCCAGCTTCATTTCCAACACTGTATGCTCAGCAAATATATGTTCAAAAATGCTCTCTTGTTTAAGCACCCTGATCATTTAACTTTTTTTTTTTTTTTTTTATTACAGTTGTCACCACCAGCTCGACGGGCGAGCACTATGTCAGGAGGGTGCTTGCGCACCAAAAGTCTTCATCGCTAGCGCAAATTACGCAGTTGAGATGAACCCAGACGCAGGCTTTAAAGTGCAGAGATTAAATTTCAGCTCGGAACACAGAAGATGGAGAGAATTCCCATAACAAGAGGGGCAGGAGAGAGAAGCACCGAAAGCGAACTAAGCTGGCTGATTACCAAGATCCACCGACAAAACTCAGTGCACAGACACATTCAGCCACTTTCCTACGCAGGGGCGCGTAAAGGTGAGTGGTCACGCGAAGTCGTAAGTTCCCTCGAAAAGCCTGTAGCCGTGGTACTGTAAAGCAGAAAGAGATTAAAAGCACCAACATCAACGCCGCAAAGATAATGGTCAACAAGTGAACTGAAAAGTACAGGACAGTTTAAAAGCCTTTTGGCATTTGACTCGAACCCTGTCCAAAAACCGGTGAAACCACGAGCCCCCCAGATCATGAGGAAACAGTACTCACATACAAGGTGGGAGACCCTTGTATAAGCTGGAGAGTAACTGGGAGGAGGAAAAAAAAGTCTTCCGAGATCTAAAACCAAGAACTCTCAGTTTCTTTAGAGCCGCCGTCAGCAACCAGTACGTGACTTGAGGTTTCCAAGACATTTTTATGTTAATTTAGGCAAGGATGTTTATATTGTCAACAGGAGAAGACGAGAGGAACCCGTCGAAAGATATAGCGAAAAAGCTAGCAAGGGTTCAGAGGAGAGGAGCATTTTGTAGAAGTGTGAGTTTAAGAATGGAATTTCACAATGTTGAGACGACCCCATCAGAAAATTCTATCCAGATCATCCAGATCAGCTGGAATACGGAAAGATTAAGACGAGAGCACATTCTAGAAGTTAAAAAGAAGAGAAGCAGAATCTGAGGAGTTGAAGAGTGTGGAAAGGGTCGAGTTCATCGGCATCATGAGTGGAATGGAGGTTAGATTGTACAGGTCTGAATCATTAATGAAAAAGTGGAAGAAGTAATAGAGTAGGAGATAAGACGAACCCTGAGGAACACTGGCATATGAAAGAGAAAAGAAGAAGAAAGAAGTCGCTGCCATCACCAACAGCCGATATTGAGCGACTTCTAAGAAAGATAGACATAAAGTAGCCAAAAAGAGAAGGAGGAAAACCCAAAGGAGGGAGCTTGGAGACAGTGACCGCGTGCTCATACCCGGTTCCAAATGCTTGGATCATAGTCAAGCGCCACCCACGCCAAAGTCTCCCCGTAGCCTTAGAGCGGAAAACCATAAATCAGTTTAAATAGGAACAGTTATACTCGACAGTAGACCGTGAACGTCCGAAAACCGCTACATGCTGATCGGAAAGCAGAGAATGAAGAGATTCCAAGATGGGTCTAAGAGTGAGAGTTAAGAAGGGTTAGAAAAAATACAAGTGAAAGCTATAGGGCGATAAGTTAAAGGATATCAGAGGGCTTACCTTCTTTTCGGAACACGGTTGGACATGTGGGTGCTCTCCTACACTGAGGGAAAGTGCTAGTATTGAGACAATAGAGAATATAGTTGAACGAGGAGGGGCGAGCATGGAACGCACATTGTTTCAACAACTCGGGGAGGATGCCATCCGGGCCACCCGCCTTCCTAACGTTCATAGATCTCAGGAGCCCATGCACCCGATCAAATGTAATCACAGGCAAAGACATAGGACACACTATATGCAAGAAGTTCCTAACAACGCAAACAACTTCAAAAAAGGACTTCAGTGGTGACATCCTGGAGCTAGAAATAGAGCCTACCAGTGAAAGTAGCCCCCAATCACCCAGCCTCTCAAGCCTCATGTGCCGCTGGAACCTCATTGTCCACAGCTAACCCTCTGCTCTACTGCCTACGGTCAGTTATGTTTTATATTTCTATTATAATTATTATATTCTTATATTATTATTATTATTATTATTATTATTATTATTATTATTATTATTATTATTATTATTATTATTATTATTATTATTATTATTATTATTATTATTATTATTATTAATATTGACTATTTTCAGGCAATATTATTAGCTGCTGCAATCTTTATCTTTAAGAAGGAAAAAGGATTAACAACAGAAGTCGGAAAATACTTCTAATAATAAGATAAGATTATATTTGATACCAAAGATAGCTGAGAACATTTATGCACAAATGTTATAACACGATACTGATACCTTTCTCTTTCTCTTCCCTAACAGATGTATATGTGAGATATTCACGCAAGCCTTTGGATATAAATATATTAAATAGATAACAAAGTAGATCAAAAATATAAGAAGAGAATTAAACTTATTAACTAATTTTAACTATCTTTCATGCTAATAATTGTAAGGAAAACTAAAGAATACAACGAATAGGTGACGAAGGATAAACCCACCTAAGAACGGAAATAACCACCTAAAGGACTTTAGAGCAGATTAGTGGGTAGGGGACTTCACCAACAAGAGGACTTATAAACTAAGATCTGGATAAAGAATTAAGAGGTAAATACAAAGATTAGATTTCAAATACGTAGGTTAGTAGATCGAAAACTACGCAACATACTACCATAAATTTTCATTAGTAGCAGAGCTGGGTACTCCAATTACCTTTTTGGTATATGCAGAACGTGACCCCACCATCCACCCCTAGTAAGAGAACACCACAAGAATTAGTTGACGTTTCTATCGAAATGACAGAAGATAAGAAAAATCCTAGGATACGAATACCCGAATTCTCAGGGAAAACAGATGAATATGAAGAATGGCGCACTCGTATTAACGAAAGGGAATTGATGGAATCAAGGTTCTATGACTACCCAGGATTAATCGTAAAGAGTAGCCTAAGAGGAGAGGCATGGAGATGTGTAGATGCTATAACTCTGGAAACTCTGAAGAGCAACAATGCAATACAGGAAATGGTAAAACAATCGAGAGCAAATACAAAAGAGATAATCGGGTAGAGACAATAAAAAAGGTAATGGAGTACTACGATATACGGAGGAAAAGAAATGAGACGTTAAGAGATTATTTTGAGAGATTTGAGAGGGCCCAGCGCGAAATATCTAAAATAGAAAATATGGCGTAACCAAAGATCAGATAAAAGGTGGTTTGCCACTATACTAGCAGCAGTAATTGCTCAGGATACAGAAGAACAAATTGTCATTTGGGGCTTGCATGAAAGGAAAACCAGGCTTTATGAAAAATACAAAGAGGGAAATACTTACGCATTACAGAAAACAGGAAACAAAACGAGAAAAAAGAAATAACAATCGAACTGGACGAAGTACGGAAAAATGCATGTAAAACTCCAGGCTGATAAAACCAATAAGAAAAATAGATTTGGAAAATTTATGAGATGTTTTCATTGTGGATCAATTTATCATATGGCAAGAGAGTGTAAAGAGAGGGTTACAAGTTGCTAGATTTGCAAGGATAAAGACCATGTGGCGAAAGATTGTCCGAAGAACTGGATAAACATAAAAAAGGGTGAACAAAGAAAAGATGATGATGTTGCATGTGCATGGTCTATCAATTTTCCAGAAGAATTAACACATGGCGACTCATTCTTTGGAAAAATCGAAGGAATTATTGATACTGGATGCCCTAGGACAATACTGGAAGAGAAGTGACTACCATTCGTTCTCTGAAGATTAACCGAGGACGAAATAATAAAAATAAAAAATACTCAGGAAGAAGGAACGGGATCTTTTACATTCGGTGATAGAAGATATAAAGTGTTAAAAATTTTTGAAGATACCAACTTGGTGGAATGGAAGGAAAATTATACTGACGACAGAAATAGTAGAAGATAACGTTCCTTGGCTCATAGGGCTAAAGACATTGCAGAAGTTAAAGGCTGGTATTATCTGGAAAAACGAAGAACCCTGGTTAGATCTGGGCAAAGTACAAAACCATCGTGTAAAATGTAGATTAGATAATAGAGGACACGTCAGAGTTGAACTTATGAATCAAATTAAGATAGAAAGGAAGGTGTGGTTTGGATGCCAATGGATAAAAGATGAACCCAATTGGAAGAAAATGTTACAAGTTGCATCTACAATTTGGTCATGCAACATACGAGGAACTGCAAGATCTGGTACTCAGTGGAGTGGAGAAAGAACATGAGGAGAAACAAATAAAGAGATTTTTAGAGGTACTAAAGAATTATTGCGAGACGTGTAGCATCTGCCTAAAACATAAAAGGAACAAACCAACTCCAGTGGTAGGTTTTCCCTTAAGTAAAGTCTTTAATGACACCATAGCTATGGATATTTGGGGAATTAGAAAATAAATTTTTAGTTATTGTAGACCTAGCTACGAAATATACACAGGCAGAATGGATAAAAGACAAGACACCCGTTACGATAGTCAAGAAGATTCTGCAGACATGGATAAGGTTATTCGGACCTAATAGAAGAATTCTTTCCGATTGTGGATTAGAATTTCACAATGAAGAAGTGAAGTACCTCACAGAGGGCTTTGGCATAGAACAATTGAGCACGGCAGCTGAAAGCCCGTGGAGTAATGGGATTTGTGAGAACTCTGTGGGGATCATTAAAAATTGTTTAAGAAAACTAAAAGAAGACAACGTTCATGATAAGGAGACGGCGTTATACTGGACACTAAATGCCAGAAATTGTTTAAAAATGCAGAACGGGTTTTCTCCCACATCAGCTTTGGTGTTTGGAAGAAACCAGTATACCCCAGTTAATAGATGCATGATAGGGAGATTCTATACCTTCACTTCAACCAAATTATGAATAATGACGCCGATGAAATTAGTGAGACATTTTACTTTTGGAAGGATTATCAAAGGCAAGACAGGGCTGACATGCTTATAAACAGATAGAATCATCCGATAAATTAAAAAGAGCTTTGAACCATCAGATGACGAGAACATAAAATCGAAGAAGTACAAAGTGAAGAGGAAGTATGATTACAAGAGGAGAAAAGACAATTAGATGGAGGGACCGGGCGACAGTGTGGGAAGAATTGGCTAAAACAGTAGTGCGGTAAAAAACATGGAGGGACCCCTTAGAGAGATCAGCTAGAGTACACATAACCAGTGATAGCGAAAATTCCGTAGTCAGAGAGCAAAAGCGAAGGGCGATGAGGGAAAGCAAGAGGACAGATCAAAGAACAACCGGGAAAAAATACCCAACTCGTACAAAAAAATGAAAGGTTTATGGAGTCATATGCATGAAAGGTAACGCTGAGGGATGAAAGAAGAAGAGATTATTGATGACCCACCCAAGAGAAAATATTTTGGAAAATGAAGAAATAAAGGAGGGAGAGGAAAGAGAAGACGAATATGAAGAAGAGGACATAAAAGATAACGCCGAAGGAACAGAATGTCGAGAGCTGTGACCGGAGATGAACAAAACAAGGGCAAAAAGTTGACAAGATCAAAATAAAGAAAGAATAAAAGATATATAGATTAAGAACACACAAGGGAAATTACAAGAAGTGACAATATTGGGGAGAGCAGGAAAAGCTACAAGCCAAAGATGGAGGGATTGTTACAATGTAAAAGACAACAATACCGGAGATGTCACCTGGATCGATTTAAAGATTACGTATACTATTGAAAAATAGAAGCTCATTTCCTTCGTATATTTTCCACTTACAGACTTGAACATGGGGAAGTGTTGGAAGCGAAAGTTAAAGAAATGGAAAAACTGAAATATATAATTAAGATATATCCGAAGAAGTGAAATTTGATTCTTGTTGGCTTTAACCTCTCCACCAGTAGTGGCATAAAAAAAATTATAATTGCCCTTAAAATGTGACGACGAAATATGCTTAAACAAGTTTTTATCAAGGGGATTCGCAAGAAAGAGATAAACCGATATGAGAGTGGAGCTCACATGTTTCTAATGAACCCTCAATTGCTGCTACCGGCCATTCATAAACAAAAGAACTGGGGAAAGATTCAATCGATAGATGTTGTAAGGCAGCTTATCTGCAAGCGCGAAAACAATAGATAGGAGAAGTGTATATAAAAGCCACCAAGGAGAGGCTTCGAACAAGCGCAGAAGCATCGGAATTGAATGAAGGCAGTTATTATGGGCCCGCAGCTGCGGGCCTTGTGTTGCTGGATCGGGGCGTGTGCAATACGAGGTATACTCAGTGATTCTAAATGGAATTAAAAGTTTTATATGCATGCCGGGCCTCTATTTTATTGGAAACGAACACAACTGAACTGATTATGGTATTAGTGGTGTGCCCATGTTGATGATCTTTTTCTTCGGAGGGAAGTGACATATTTATACAGCAAATCTTGAGAAGTTCAAAAGGCGAAATGTTGAAAATTAGGGAGTGAGATCAAAGTGATTTAAGGTATATTGTACTGTGAACGTCAATTCAGCTCGATTTTAATATATTTTGTTTGGACCAAATAAAATTTACATTTTGAGAATGGTATAAGAATACCTGAAGAGGATAACTACTTAGAAGATAGAGTATTAAGCGAAAGAGAAAAAACTGAATATAGATCGGTGATAGGTCAATTGAATTGGATAGCACAACATACAAGACCAAACGTGGCTTTCGACGTTAGTATCAACAGTAAAGGTAGCAATAGAAATATCACAATATTATAAGGTGTGTAAGGAAATTAAAAAGTAATGATACACAAGTGATAGTGATGAAATTACGGGGAAGAAAACTATAAATAGAGGTATACTCAGATGCTTCGCTGGGAAATAGAGCTGAAGGAAAATCTCAAATTGGATACATAGTGGCAATAACAGATGGAAAAGGGAATAAATGTCCAATAATATGGAAATCAAAAGTAGCATCGAGGGTTGCACGATCCACTATTGAAGCAGAAACACAAGCGCTCACCGAGGGTGTAGAGGAAGCCATATTTTTGAAAACTATGTGGCAAGAGATGATTGATGACGAAATGGCAATAGAGGCATACACCGATAGTCGTACATTGGAAAGAAGTGTAAAGGCAAATACATCAACCAGTAATAAAGTTCTGAGAATAGATATTGCTAGATTAAAACAAATGATGGAAAAACAGGAAATACAAAATATAAATTGGATACCAAGGTCAGAACAGATTGCGGATGTCTTTACTCGCGAAGGGGTAAAAAAGAATGTCATCCAAAAATACATTATGTCAGAAATGTAAACAGACAGAAGAGATTGGGGGAAAAGAGAGAAAGGTGTAGACTGACTATTATCAGGCAATTTTATTAGCTGCTGCAATCTTTATCTTTAAGAAGGAAAAAGGATTAACAACAGAAGTCGGAAAATACTTCTAATAATAAGATAAGATTATATTTGATACCAAAGATAGCTGAGAACATTTATGCACAAATGTTATAACACGATACTGATACCTTTCTCTTTCTCTTCCCTAACAGATGTATATGTGAGATATTCACGCAAGCCTTTGGATATAAATATATTAAATAGATAACAAAGTAGAGAATCAAACGTATTAACCAATATTTAACCATCCTTCATGCTTACAAATAATTGTAAGGAAAACTAAAGAATACAACGAATAGGTGACGAAGGATAAACCCACCTAAGAACGGAAATACCCACCTAAAGGCCTTTAGAGCAGATTAGTGGGTAGGGGACTTCACCAACAAGAGGACTTATAAACTAAGATCTGGATAAAGAATTAAGAGGTAAATTCAAAGATTAATTTCAATACGTAGGTTAGTAGATCGAAAACTACGCAAACACACTACACCACAAATTTTCATTTTTATTATTATTATTATTATTATTATTATTATTTTATTATTTATTATTATTATTATTATTATTATTATTATTATTATTATTATTATTATTATTATTATTATTATTATTATTAATTAATTATTTTATTATTATTAATATTGATTATATTTTTAATGTTAATATTAAGTTTTAATACATTGTTTTTTTAACCATAAATTGAATTTTCTGGTCTAAATTTTGAGTAAAATTTGCAAATTTTTTAAAATTTTTTTTTTAAACTTTTTCAAATATTCAGTTAAGCCAAACAACTTTGGCTAGGGTTTTTTTATTCATGGCGACCGTGACAGGACGGGCAAGGCGTAATTAAGATGGATTGATATGGGCTTGATCGAAATGGATTCTGCGTCAAATAAACAAAAAAAAAAAAATAAAAAAAAAAAATTTTTTTTTAAAATAATTGTGACTTTTTTGACAGTATGTTGTTTCGAGTGCTCCTTTTCATACAGTATATTTGTAATTTTCTTTAAAATTTTGTTTTAAATTTACTAGGTACCAATTTTTTTTCTTAAAATTTGATTTTTCAAAAATTTTTCGCATATTTTTTGTCGAAACCCCAATTTTCTACGATTTACTAATTTTTGGTTGAAGCAATTTTCACATATATCTTTTTCAAAACAACTTTTTGCATATTTTTACATGTGCTATGCACAATTTGTTGCTTGCATAAGTTAAACGTTTGCAGTTTTATTATAAAAAATTATTTATTAGTCAATATGTTTTTCATTCAAAATTTTTTTTGCATAAATTTTTTTCAAAATATTTTTCCCTTAACATAAGTTGAAAGTTTGGTTTATGATTTTTTTTTTTTTTTTAAAGTTTTTCAATTTTTTTTAAAATTTTTTACTTAACGTTTTTTTTTTTTGTCAAAATATTTTTAATGCCATAATTTTTTATATGCAAAATAATTTTTTTTGCATAACTTAATCGTAAAGTTTATTATAAGATTTTAGTTTTTCTAATAAAAAATAAAAAATCAATTTTTTGAAAGTTTTTTTTTTCTTTTAAAATTCTTTTTTGGCAAAATAATATTTTTCACATAACTTTAGTCGAAAGTTTTGTTTAAAATTTTTTTGTTAAAAGTTTTTCAAATTTTTTAGAAAGTTTTTTTTTAGTAACTATTTATTTTTTGTCAAAATATTTTTCCAAAAATTTTTTTTCATTTCGTCAAAATATTTTTCAGACAACGTTAGTCGAAAATTTTGTCTACGATTTATTTTTTCATGTCAAAATTTTTTCGGCTTAAATATTTTTTTTTCTCCAGAAAGATTTTTTTCGCCTGTATCATATCTTCGCACAACATCACCTTCTGACGTTCGTTGGGCATCTGCTGAAGGTAAGCCTCTACATTTTCTTCAATTGTTTGCATAGCTTTTTTTTTGCGTAAAATTAGTGATTGTTCTTATTGCTAATAAAAAAAATAATAATAAATATATAAATAAATAAAATAAATAAAACATTTCTTTTTGTATTTGGCCTATTTTGATTCAGAACTTATACATATAGGCTTATCATATCTTTTGAATTTTAATAGTTAAAATATAAAAAAGTAAGTTTTTTGTTCTAACTTTGAAATACGATCATTGAGTTTCATCAAAACTCATATCATATATAAAAAACAAAACAAAAACAGTTAGTTAAAACTGTATTAACATACTGTACATATTTCAGATTTTATTAGTTCCAATTTTTATAAGTTTTTTCTTTTCAATATGGCTAGTTTAAACCTTTTAATGTTAAAACGTAAATTCATCCGAAGAGACATTACCTTAGAGTTAAGTAAAATCCAAACCAATATCCCCACATCCTTAGTGGAAATGAATAAAATAAAATATATGGTTGAAGATAAGGAGAAATCTTTAAAATATCTGGATAATGAAATACAAGATATCCAATTTTCCAAACAATTTGATGCAGATAAGTTTGCACAGGAATATAATTTGTGTCTTGACTATCAAAGTAAATGTAAAGAGATCCTTGCAATCATTTATTGTGCTACAATGGAACAATCTTTCAATACACCCCATCTATACTCTAATACAGATAACATGATTCCTCATTCAGAGTCAAAATCTCATGTTGAGCTAGTAAATGAGTTGAAAGATGGGATTGAGTGTAATTTGAGTAATGAAATTGTAGATGATGAGGAAGTAAATGAGAATTTAGATAGTGCTAAGGAGGTGTTATATGACCAGTGCAACAAAGACACATCATTGAATATGAGTGAGTTTAAAGGACATTCCTCAGAAGTAAAAGAGGCCCCTGCTCCCTCTTCCCAAAAATTTGAAGAAAACACAGATGAGGAAGTAGGCCTACCATACTCTTGCTATACATTTCCTCCCATTCTTCAGCCTTATTGCTTGAGACTGCAACCATTTATGCTTAACCTCCCCAAATTGTGTAAATTGATTTTAAATCCATATTTTGAATCACCTTCCCTCACTGTTAAATTTTCAGTACTTCAGTGGGACACATGCAAAGTTATACTTGGGGTAATTGACCTTATTTCCAATATGAATAATGGAGTTAAATTTGTTATTGTGCAGAATTGTTCAGTAAATACCAACTCCAAATGTAAATATATCTCTACCTTTGAATCCATGAGTATTACATTAACTACAGAATTCATTTTTAATTTGCATAATGTACTTTGTGGTAATTACTATATAGAAGATATTCAAGTAGAATCAATTACCATCTATCAAGACAGTACAGTAGCATTATATTTGTTAGATTCTTTCCCATGTGTAAGAAAAAGGTTGAAAAAGTGTTCTGTTTTTAAAGAAAAAAATTACATAAAGCTTCTGAAAAGTATATAACTCCTTTATTTTTGGCTAGGTTTGATAATTGTATTTCACCATGCTTTCCCCCAAAACCATTAAAAAATTCAAATTGTTTCAAAATTCCTGGTTGTTGTGATCGAATTGTTTTGTTGAAATTGTATCACATTTATATGTTTAATTAAGGATGCTAGTTTTTTTTTTTTTTAGTTTTTCGATTTATTGTATATGGCATTGATTTTAATTGTAATGCTGCGGTTTGTTAATTTTTCATGATTTTTGTTATTTGATCGTATTTTGATAAAATATATTAATATTATTTTGTTTTATTTTATATTATTTACGTTCATATTATTACAAGTGATTCATGTTTTGTCATTTAACTTCATTTTCTGTTTTATATGTATATTTAGTGTTTATTTAATTGCTTTTAATTTATTATTATGGTTTATGTTTTGGTGTCTGATTCAGATGAAAGTTATTGCTAGGACTTGTTTTTAAAATTTTAATGTATCGTAAACAAAGTTTTAAAAGTGATGTGTAAAGATTAAAAGATTAAAATGTATGCAATTTATAATTCCCCTGCAACTATAGGGTCCTGTTCAGCAATATATAAATATACAGAGCGGAAAAGAGCTTTGTATTCCACACACACACACACAATACACATATATTATATAATTATTATTATATATAATATATATATATATATATATATATATATATAGTATATATATATATATATATATATATAATATATATATATTTGTATATAAATATCAATCGGTGCTGATAGATTTTTGT
>JABUQX010006093.1:17500-19333 GCA_015478945.1 Trachelipus rathkii
CTAGTGTAAATGATTTGAACACATCCAGAAATTCCGCAATACTGTGGGAATATAAATGGTTAATTATTACGTTTTTTCGTGAGACGGTCTTGAGAAGAAAATTAATGCCAAACATCCCAAGCCTTGCCAGACCAGATGGTCTGAACAACACAATTGCATCAGAGTGTTTAAGGAGCCTTGTTTACGAACTGATGGCAATCATTGAATCCTTCCATTGAATAGGAAATACCGCCACAGAAAAGTGCTTTTCAGTTGCAATTGGCAATAAGTTCTTGGCATGTAAGTCGCTCATTCATAATGACTACTGATATTGACACGAAATAATTCTGCGTGTTTTTAGAGCCAGATTGTAAAATGCTCCTAATCTATTTCGAGACCTTGGATATCGTCAAAAACTCGCAGCACATTCAACACTATTGTGGAAATGGTTAGGAGCCATCGAAAGGTGAAGAAAAATCATCGATGAAGTGTTTAAAAAGAAGCTAATCAAATCGTCGAGCAACTGGGACTTGATTCTGAATATACAACGGATTTTTTGGTAGGCAGCAGCACCGCAGCAACCATCCAGCAACAAATCCCATGGAGTTCTGGAGAAGATCCTTAATACTCCGTATCTGGATTTTATAACTTCTTCTTTGAAATTACGGTTTTCTATGAAATACACCTGCTTATGCATTGATATATCTACATCCTTTCCTGGCTTCTCATAACCAATCGATGAGTTAAAAGGAATAGACAGGCTCATTTTATAGTTTTTACCCTACTTAGAAAGGCCATAGCAGAAGAGTTAGCTTTTGGTACATTTAAATTTGAAGGAACAAGAAACTGAGTAGTGAAGAACTAAAATATCTTGTTGTCTCCCAAGTCTTAAAGGAGACTGAACCTTTCTTTCTTTTCTTTCCTTTTCTTTGATGATACTACTCGCAGAACAATGCACCACCACCAGTACAGTAGAACACTCTTTCAGTACTCTGCTAAGGATCAAGACTTGGCTGCGAAGTATACTATGGAAGACAGGTTAAACGGACTGGCTATGATGAATGTACACAGAAGAATTTGTTTGACAATTATGTTATTTTAATTCAGACAGTAGGTTTGATAAATTTGCTTTTGAACCCCAGGAATTACTTTTTTAATATAATATAAATTTTTTGCAACTGCTCTATATGTGAATTTTCCATCATTGGCATATTGTATTTGATATTCTATTGTTTTATTTATAAAATAGTTTTTTTTTAATATTATCATTTAAATTATCATACACCTTTTTCTAGTTTTATGTCTTCTTCCTTTTATTATATATTATATATTTATATAATATATATATATATTATAATTATAAATTATATATAATATATATATATATCATATTATATATATATTATATATTATTAGTATATATATAAAATTTTTAAGCTGCCCCCTAGCTTAGAAGCTGGCGACGCCCATGTATATATATATATTTTATATATATATATATTATATATATATATATATATATATATATATATATTATTTTATATTATATATATATATCTATATAATATATATATATATTATTTATTATATTATATTATATATAATATATATTAATGAATAATAACCAATGCTCAAGAGACATTATTTGTGAAAAATGTATGAAAATTTTTCTTAAAGTAGTTTTCTTTATTAAATCCTCGAAAATTAAAATGGTAAATAAGTAGACAAATTACAGGGATGAAATCTCTTCAAATTAACAAAGATCAGTGGTTCAGCAAAAAATTACAAATCAACGTTTCCGGGAAATGTATCATTCCCCAATCATAGGACATCAAATGTTTATTTTTATCAATT
>JABUQX010006094.1:0-7500 GCA_015478945.1 Trachelipus rathkii
TATATGTTTTTCGTGAAGAGATTGACTCCTATCTTTAATCCATTCAGATATGTCTTCTTTAACTTGAATTATCTGTTTCCATAAAACATGTTGTCCCTCAATATTTTGCAACTTCCTTGATAAATTTTCCATTGAAGTTTGCCATTCCTGCTGTGTATCCTCGCATTGCTCCTTTAGGAAAGAAGGATTTATATTTTCTGTTTCTAGCTCTTGGGATAAGTGATGTACTTTTGATACGTAAGTTTCCAGTATTAGATGTATATAGAGTGAATAGTATATATTAGGTTATCATTATATAATTAGTATATATATATATATATTATTATATATATATAGTAGTATATATATATATAAGTCTATAGAGATGATATATATATATATTATAGGTATATATATATAATTATTTTAGTATATAATATTATATATATTATATATATATATATGTAATAGATATATATATATATATTATATATATATTATATAATAATATATATATATATGATAT
This sequence comes from Trachelipus rathkii, assembly GCA_015478945.1. NCBI lineage: Eukaryota > Metazoa > Arthropoda > Malacostraca > Isopoda > Trachelipodidae > Trachelipus > Trachelipus rathkii. The sequence goes on from JABUQX010006094.1 coordinate 506, forward strand.
TATTAATATTATATGTTATATAATATCTATATTGGCTTATATTATGATGTATAGTAAGCTTAGATATATAACATCGCAAAGAAAACAGTAAAACGGGGGAAATAGGGAAGAAAATTATTACTGGTACTTAAGCTTTCAATAGAGAAAGTTAAAAGCATTAGGGAAGGCGGACCAAGGCGTGACGTTTCGATACTGACTTGTGGGTCTTGCTTTCAGTTAAGCCAGCACGAGAAGACCACAATTTCAATGTGGAACGTCACTCACTTGGTCCACCTACCCCCTATTTTTAAAACAATAAAAAAAATATTGTGTAGTTAAGTAGTTTATATTTTTTTCCTTTTTTACCTCTTCTTTTTGTTTTATTTCATTTTTTATGCAAAGTGAGTGCGGCAACGTCGGCACTGGTTGATAGCAGGGAGCATGACACGCGGCTCTGCTAGAGAGGCGGATAGACCTGCTGAAGCTGAGATGTAGTCTCTGCACATGTCGCATGATATGTTATTTGAATAGTATGGTAAATGAGCTGGCGGCTCGAACCGACAGATAGAAAAGTATGAAGGCTTTAGAGTTATATGATTAGTGTGTGACCTTGCAATGCGGCAAGGGAGATACTTCGCTTAGTGTAAAAAAAATGAGAGCATATAGTATATATAATATAATAGATATATAGTAATAGTAGTATTATTAGTATATATATATTATTATTAAGTTGGATAGGTATAGCTATGATAAGATTTTTTTATGATGATAGTACAAAAAGGTAAAATAAGTATAGGACATAATATGTATAATAGAACCTGATAACTTGTGAGAAGGTGCAGAGGGCGAGTGGTGTCTTACTTCAGTAATCACTATTAAAGTAAGACGGGCTCACACTAAGTAGAGTTCCCTGTTTCAAGACAAAAATGCTAATGATGACGCATTTGCCTTTAGGGCTGTATTGTTGTAGATTGTGGTATTGTAGTGGTGTATGTTAATTATATGCCTTACCAAAATTGCCATTGTATAAAAATTATTTGACTCCAAAAAGAAAAATAATATTTTTCAGACTCCGGCTCCGGCTACGGCACCGGCTCCGGCTCCGGCTTCGGCTCCGACTAAGATTCCTGCACTATTTGATATTTGTTCAGCAGGTGTTCTGGCAATAAATTTTTCACATAAAAAAAATATTTATTGAAAAAAAATTATATCCAGGATCTGGGTCGGCTCGGCTCGCGGCTCCGGCTAGCCGGCTCCGGCTCCGGCTCCGGCTCCGGCTCCGGCTCCAGCTCCAGCTTCGGCTCCGGCTCCGGCTCCGGCTCCTGCTCCGGGTTCGGCTCTGTTTAAGATTTCTTCACTATTTAAAAATTGTTTAGCAGGTTTGCTGGAAATAATTTTTTACATAAAAAAAAATATTTCTTAAAAAAGTTTATACCCGTGATCCGGCTCCGACTCCATTTATTTGACCGGAGCCTTTGTCGGAGGTTTTGAAAAAAAAAAAAAAAACGATTTTCTATAATTATAAATAAAACCATTTTTTTGAATAAATATCTTGCAATTTTGAAAGGAATTGCAATTTTTTTTTGTTCAACACCTCTAAATAAATTTCTATATCTAAAAAACCATTGAGAATTTCCCCACCCCCCCCAAAAAAAAAATAAATAAATAAATAAACACAACATGATGTGCAGTAGGAATATTTTTACTAATTTAAATAATAAAAAAATGTAGAAATTTTGATTTTGCTTTGAAAAATTAGTGGGGTCTTATGTAACTATCTCCCCTTAAGAGGCAATATCGAAAAGAGAAATGACGGAATGATCTTTTAATGTATTCAGATTGGAATTAATTGGAAAGGAACAAGGGTTTGGAATCGGAATCGGAATCAGAATCGGAATCGGAATTATAATCGGAATTGAAATCGGAATCGGAATCGGAATTGGAATCGGAATCGGTATTGAATCGGAATCGGAGTTGGAATAGGAGTCGGAATTGGAATCGGATTCGAAATCAGAGACCCGAATCACGAAAACGATACATTTTGCTGAATCGAAATCGGAAGGAGAGTAAGATAGCCTCTTTGGATCCGGAACCGGAATAGCAATCGAAGTTTCAACCGGAACCAGAATCAGAATCAGAACTTCAACCGGAACCGGTATCAGAATCGAAACTTCAACCCGAATCAGAATCGGAACTTCTATTGAAACTGAACCGGATTATCTTATAACCTATTCCAGGGTCCTGAAATAAACAATTGAAAAATGGTTTGAAGTTTGAAAAGGGTCTGTCTTCCTTCTTCAGCCCAGATTGAATGAGTTTCATCATAAAGGAAAGATTGAATGAAGGTTTTTAGCACTGATGCAATTGCTCGTCCAGGCATGGTAGAACCTCAGAAAAACATGTTCTTAGAACCTCTTGAGAAATACACATAGGACCTTATGCGTTTTTTGTATCAAACACAGGTAGAGTAGAAATTGCATATTTTTAAGTAAATCCACATTGCTTAAAAATATTGGAGTGAGACTGAAAAGGATGAATGAGGAGTCTCAGAATCGTCTACAATACTCATATAATTAGATGCAAAATTATGAGCGAATAATTCATCTTTAGCAAAAGATGTCATGGAGCCGTCGGAAGGATAAAATAGGGAAGGAAAAAGCAATGATGGGTTGACATTATCTGGAAAGTGTCAGAAAGATTTAAAGAAGAAGAACCATAAATATTGTTGCATTTTTTGTGAAGAAATTAATTTTAATATGACGGATAATAAATTTTCGTGATGAAATATTCGTAGCATAAATGTGTGAAATTTGAAGGGGATAGAAATAATGAATTAGGTTTTGTTCCTTCCAAATTAGAAGGAGAACAAATAGAATTGAACTAATGTTCATGTGCTTCAGTTGAAGGTAATAGGAATGGAATTTTCGCCTCAATTGCCATAGAGAATCATCTCGGTAATGGGTTCTACATAGAGTAAGGACTCTAAGGAACTACTTCACAAACCAAAAATAAATAACTATTTCATGGGTAGTCATGGAAACATTGCTGTAAGTTGTTCGGTTTGCATTATCAAATTGACAAAAATGTCTCTGAGATCTGAGGATCATTCCTTTGGAAGAATTAAAGAGAAAAACTAGAAACAAAGATCAAATTTATTAATCAAGAGAATATTTGAGATTACCAGTCATATAAGTTTTATATCTGGAATATATATATATATATATATATATATAAGATTATATTATATATATATTATATATATATATATATATATATATGTGATATTACATATATATGTTTTATATATTTAAAATATTATTATATATATATAATATATATATATATATATCAGGCGCGGCTGTACTAAAATATATTGGTAGTTGCATTTACATTTTAACTCCACACATATATATATATATATATATATATAATAATATATATATTATATATAATATATATATAGTACTATATATATATATATATTATATATATATGTGTGTTGTGTGTGTGTGTGTGTGTTGTGTGTGTGTGTGTGCTGTGTGTGTGAGTGCGTGTGTGTTTCAAAAAAGAGAGCATTGATGACCGTAAAGCATTAATCTAGAAAAAATTTTAAATTTTACAATTATTTAAAAAAAAAGAAAGTCCGCTCTTCTATCTTTTGATTGAGCAAATTTATTAATCACTTTATTATTAAAATCTTGTATGCCCATAATAAAATCTTTCTTGATCGAAAGCATTGCTAAGGCGGAAAGCCTTTCTTGCCCCAAAAGTGTTCTAAGAAAGGTTTTTTAAATCTTTTTTAAAAGTTTTACAAATGAGCGCTCTGTTTCGGACGTTGTCATCGGAATGGTTATTAAAACTTTTAATAGTTTCACACTTTCACTAAAAGTGGCTTCCAAGTGATTTTCCGTAATGAAATCAAATAAAGCTATGGCTCCAGACATAGAACGAAATTCTGCTATATATTTTAGATATTTCTGTTTTAAGTTCGTTTATGTCAATGAAAGTGTACACTTTACAGGTTTCATTTACATTTTTCTCAGGAAAGATGGAATCATACTGAGGAAACATTTCCGGCAGAAATAACGTGGCAACAAATTAAATGTCCTGGAAATGTAATCTATCTTTATCTCTGACAATAATTGTGTCACAAATATCTGCTTTAGCCTCTCGATCTTAACTTCGGAGATATATATCCGTTTTTTTCTCTTTCCAATTTTATAAGTCAGGGATTCTTCCCTTATTAAAAGAATTTTCCTCTCAAAATTATTAATGAACATCTTGATACTGAGGGGATCAATGACCTTTTTTTTGCAGCCGGCCATAAAAAAAGTCTACGTGAGGCATGATTTTATGAAAAAAAAGCCAAAATTTGAAATTATTACCATCAATAATTTTAAATTGACCTGACGCAAGGTTAATTGTATTTCCGTCTTGAAAATCATCTCCATTTAATATAATATTAAAACTGTATTTGCAGATTTTGAATGAAAGTTCCACCTGGTTGAGATTGAGCGAGGTAGACGTCTTTTCACTACTTGATCCAATACTGCGGTTCTTTTTGGACTAGTGGAAAAAAAATGTGCTTATGCCTTGAAGATTAGCAAAAAATATTTGAACATTTCTGTTAACTGATGCGGCATTTAGCATAACTAAATTAAGCTGATGAGCATGACAGTGTATATATTCAGCTCTTGAATATATTTGTTTTAACATAGCCTGAACTCCACCAGATGAACTTCTCATAACATTAGCGCCATCGTAAGTTTGTGATATTAATTTATATTTCTGTTCTTTGATATCTAATTTTTCAACCTCATTTAAAAGACAAGTGGTAAGTGTCTCAGCATCATGCTTTTCTGGTGAAACGAAATTCCAAAATCTCTCTACTGGTTTTCCTTTAGTAATGTATCTAAAAACTACAACCATTTGATATGAATTGAAAACATCACTGGTTTCATCTGCAGTGATAGATAGGAATTCAGCTTCATGAATCTCTCTTTTTATTTTTTCGTGACATATTTCAAACATAATTTGGAGAAGATCATTCTGTATTGTTTTAGAAGTTCTTTTGAAAACAGTGGCTTTCTCTAAATGTACCATTAATGAATCATCTAATTCAGCACTGAGGTTCAATAGCCCTCTTAAAACGCCTGGAATAGTTGAAAATTTAGTTTCGGTAAGTCCTCTTAGGGCCAACTCAAATGCTCCACAAAATTTAATGCAGTTTATGATAATATTCAAGATTTATCTATTGTTTTTTAAAATTCTCATTATGCTTAGCTACTGATTTTCTGTATTCGCTGTCTAATTGTTTTGCGATATTTAATTTTCTAAAAAATAAAAAGCTTACGGCATATTTCATGTGCACCTTTGTGTTTTCATGTTTTTTTTTGCATTTGATGTTAAATGATTTATATCTGTTACACCTGTTTTAGTCCATGTATCTCCTCCTCCAAACAACAAACAAGGAAAACAATACAAAGAATTTCTCTTCTCGCAACCACAAAGCCAATCATGCATTTCATAAAAAGATGAATAGAACACACGCCTAAATTGCCGGTTTTTACTTTTAACAATTTGTTCTATTTTAAAAGTTGGGATAGGACGGCAAAAATTTAAAATTTCTAATTTCTCTTCAGGAGAGAACAAAGAAAATTTTTTGGTTGGAAAATAGACACTGAATTCATGTTTTAAATTAAATTTTACATCACATTCCTAATAAATTTATATATAATTTAGGGTATGTGTTGGATGAAAAGGGAACGGATGATGCAGAGTGTAGTAGGAAAGTTGTTAAAGGCAGGAAGGTTTCTGGTGCAATTAAATCGTTGGTGAATGAAAGAAATATATATATATATATATATATATATATATATATATATATATATATATATATATATATATATATATATATATAATATATATATATATGTATAATATATATATATATATATATATAATATATATATTATAATATATATATATATTATATATATATATATATATATATATATATATATATATATAAATATATATATATAAGTCTATATATATTATATATATATATATTATATAGTATATATATAATTATAATAATAATATTAATATAGAAGGAGAGTTACACGCATACTCGAAAGTCGTTGAAATTACTCCCATTTTTTAATGGTGCCCTTTTCTCTTTTGCGTTCAAATTCTTTACACACTCATCCTCCAGGCAACATATTACTGACCACCATTTATCCACACATGATATACACATGGTTAAAGTACACCCCCCTCTTATATATAACACCTTAAAAACATCCCTACTACTCATATCCCCTTTGTGTGTGGTGAGAAAAAATTGCCCACATCGTATGTCCTGGGTGTCGTAGAAGGCTACTAAAGGACGGTGGTAGCTTGGGTTGTCTGCCTAATATCATCTATTTTTTGCAGGAATAGTAATGTGCAAGCCTCGGAGAAGTTGTGATCGCCGTAAAACGGCCTTCTATATTTTCTCGGGCGCGAAATTGTCAATGAATCGTATGGGTAAATGGAATGTCAGGAGAAATGTTGAGGAGAAGAGGGAGAGGTGTACTTTGTATTTAGAAAGGGCAAATTTGAATTTCTTCACTGTGACTGAAACAAAGATGAAAGAAAATTGGTGAAAATGAAGTGGTTTCGGGTGAAAGGTGTGTGTGCTGGTGTGGAAAGGAATGAGAGAGGGGGAGAAGGAGTTGCAACTTTGATGAGTGATCTGTGGTACAAAGCTATAGTAGACTTTGTGTGTGTGAGTCGCTAGAATTCTAATGGTTAAATTTTAAGTTTGAAAAAGGTCAAGGTATGTGTGGTTGTGACTGACATATGGTCCATCTGGAAACGTTAAAGAGAGTACGATTTTTGGGATAATCTATGGATGTTGCTTGGATGGAGTGAGTAGGGAGCTTCAGATTGATAGTGTTGGGGACCGTGAATGGTTGGATAGGTGAATCAAAAAAGGGATGGTATAACAGGTGGTTTTGTGATGTTTTGCG
>JABUQX010006094.1:12500-30000 GCA_015478945.1 Trachelipus rathkii
GAAAGTAAACGTAGATAACAGCAAGGTTATTGGTATGTGAGTGAAAGACCAGTCCTCGGTGCGAGGTTTAATGTGGATGGTTGAGCAAGCTGGAACAAGTGTCTGAGTTTAAATATTTAGGATATATGTTGGATGATAAGGGAACGGATGATGGAGAGTGTAGTAAGAAAGTTGTGAATGGTAGGGTCTTGCATGAGAGTATGTTGTTACTTGTGTTAATGTTCAGCAGTGAAACTATGGTATGGATTTAGAGGTATAGATCTAAAGTACAAATTGTTCGGATGGACATTCTAAGGGGTGTGTTAGGTGTGGGACGAATTGATAAAATGAAGAATGAACGTATTAGGGGGTTGTGTGTTGTGAAGAAAGGAGTAAATGAGAGAATAAAGAGAGTACATTGAGATGGTTTGGTCATGTGGAAAGGATTTATGATAGACGGTTGGTTAAACGGGTGTATAGTGGTGAGTGTGTTGAGAATCAACAGGCTGGGAGACGAAGAAAAAGTTGATTGAGTCAGTAAAGGAATGCCTGAAGGAGAGGAATGTGAGTTTGGCAGAGGCGAGAAGAAAGGTGCATAATAGGAGTGAATGGCGGGAGTAGTAGGAGCCACATTCCGCACGAAAATGACCGCGACCTTTTTTGACCTTTTCTGACCGCGACCTTTTTTTGAGCTCAAAATTTTTTACCTGACGCTTGACCTTTTTTGGGCCTTTATACCTTTTGGGCCTTTGACCTTTTTTTCGGACCAACCCTTTGGTCTTCCATGGGTCATTTTTGGCCCACGGTATTTTTTGAGAACCCGGATTTTTTGAGAAACCCGGATTTTTGAGAACCCGGATTTTTTGAAAACCCTATTTTTTTGGAACCCTAATTTTGTAGAAACTTCAATTTTTGTGCACCCGTATTTTTTTTGAGCAACGCTTCTCAATTTGTGTTTCGTCGCAGCGCCACTTCCTATCATTTTTTGGCAACCCTAATCTTTTTTATGCAACCCTAATTTTTTGAAGGCCGTCTCAATAACGAGTATAGACGCGTTGCATGGAACGCAGGACAAAGGGCTGGTGGTTGTCGTATCAGACACCGTTACGTAAGGTGTGGGGTACATTCCACCGTAGCCAAACGGTTGCTGGGAGACCCCTAAGCAACACTTTTTTGCTTGAGCCAACTCTCCCTTTTTGCGGACATTGGCATTGGGTCAATAAATTTATGTGTGACCCAGATATATTTATTGAAAATACACTCATTTAAGAGGGAGGCCTGCTACCAATATATATAAATTTTTGAGTGGTTCTTTCAAACTATTAAAATTGTCACCTGGGTTCCATTATAGCTTTCACGCGCGAAGTCTTGACCGCCATAAAACCATAGGTGCAGGATTTTGACCAAAACAAGTAATTTTAGGGTTTTGTGTCCTTAAAATATCGGGTGTGTGTCAACTTTTGAACCGCAACGCGGGGTATTTCTTCATAATTGCGGCTTGCCTTTAGGGCTTAGCCCGTTTTTGATAAAGTACATAATGGGCGGTTTTCGCCAGACTAACAAAAATATGGGATCATTGTTGCCAAAAACTGACGCCCAAATATGGATATTACCTATAGGGCATTGGTCGCAACAAAAAGGTCAAGGCCCAAAAAGGTAAAATCGTGCGACCCAAACACCGATAGGTACCAAAGATATCCTAGGTAAAATACTGTTTCGACCTCATCCATTGTTACGACATAAGTGATGTGCACCGCCGGTAGCTCAGAGCTAAGCTTTTGAAAACAAGCTCCGACGCACGAGCGTGTGCGCATGTTGTCGTCGAGCGAGCACAAGCGCACGCGAAATGTGGCACACATCAACACATCAACACTACAACTCGTACACCTATATCTCAACAGCACACCTTTCAAATCTTAATGATACACTTATACACACCTTCATCTTATCGTATCACTCCCGCTTTGCACACTACATATAATCTCAAACTAGATCACTCTTTCTTATCCGGATGTATTATCACTTACACTTTCCAGCAACTGCTAGTCACCCATTATCTACTCATCTTCGGCACTCAGCCCCTGCGTTGATTGGTCTTCGTACAACAACTCACCAACTAGGTGCACTCAGGATTTAATTTTGAAACCGATCGGTCATTAACTTTTTTGATATCTTCCTTTCTAGGGACTTAGTCCATTAATTGTAATTTGATGCTACTTACAACCTTAGTACATTGTATTCAACACTGGCAATTGTACTTATTTCAGCTTCTTCTAGTTACTCCTTTTCTGCACCATACAACACCATAACACCCCTCGTGGTCAAGTTTTAGTCCCACGCTTCATTGCATTTATTTGTATATGATTCGTGCTCCACAATCCCTACACAGACGCCACTCGTAAGAGAAAAAGGTTCACTCAAGTGGACCTGAACAGTAATTCTATTTAAGTGTTTGTAAATTGTAGAGGTCTAGCAATTTGGTTGGCAAAAGTTTGCTTGGGTTTGGGGCTCGCCTAAGTTGATGCTGCACAAAGTGAGTGCCGATTGGAGCTTGCCAGAAGTGAGTGCCAAGAGTGCAAGTGAGTGCCACATAGTGCCAAGGTGAGTGACATAGCTATTAAGCGACCACAACGTAATGGAGAGATGTGCATCCTTGACGCTGTTATGTTTCCACAAGACCTTTATCTCTTCACCTCAGCCTCTCTGAGACGACTCGCTGATTATAGCCTACGCCTAAACTATTGGCCGATTCGTTAGTTCGCTCGCCGCTTGCACGTATGTTACTAAAGTGTATGAGCGATTCGAACTCTAGTGTATGGTAGGGGAATTAATAAGGCTCTATAGGATATCTTAGTGTATAGAGCATCCTCTTCATCCTAGCTATCGCAGTTCAGGTTGCTTTTTGCTCTATCACCCACTTGTGTCGAGTATGCTACAAACGTAACACATGTCCACAAAGCATGAAACCTCGCACTCGAGGCAGGACACTCTGTATGACTCCTACTTCGTACTACTTATGACACTTGATACACACTTATTGACACCTACAACTCACATTAACCAGTCAATACTACTGCTCTAGTACACCATCGACACGTTTTACCTTTCAAACACCTCATCTACAGATACCACACTTAACACTCTCACTACTGCACACACAAATTCCCTCTTCGAATAACTCTCACATCTCCGAAATATTTTTGTTGATGTCTCAAACTGTAATGATCGCCAACAGTCGAACATATTTGATTGCCTTTCCCAGCATCTTCTTTGCAAGGTGCACCATTTAATCCATGGCTATAGCTGCAAGCTGTTCAGCATTTATTCTGCGCCGCAGAAGTTGTCTTCAGTTGAAACTTTGTCAACTCTTCAATTTTTCTTTTTGATTCTGCACTCGAGAATACATATATTGAATGAAACGTCATCTTGTTAGAAAGATACCAATATATACTATGTAAAGATGAGGTGTTATCAACCTTCTTATTGGACTCGAAATTAAACAGTATAACTGATATGTGCATCACTGCTCATAACGCCACTATCTATTAGAACCAGAGTTAATATTAATGTCTTATCTCACTCTAAATATCATGAATTGGACACCACAGGTGCGCACGCAATGCGCCCATTTTCCCGCGCTGCATACTAGACAAACTGTGCCCAGGCTCCAGCGACCCGCAGGATATGCGATAGCTTCGCCTGCGGTCGCCGACGCTCCGACCGCGATTCGCAGCACTCAGCCCTTGGAAGCCCGGTCCTTTTCCGCGAAAAGTCCCGTGTGCATCAACTAAGTCTAAGGAGCAATAAAGTTTCCTCACTGTTTCCTCTAAGTCCCTGCCGCGTGCGCCCCGCAGGCGTCCAGAGTTTATTGAAGCAGGGAATGAGAATAATGAGATATACCTATACAGACGCGAGTCATGTTTATAGTATCATTCATTATTTTAAAAAATATTCATGAGACTTATAACCAAATTTTATATAGAATTTCTTTAATAATTCTATTCTCAAATATACTTTGAGGTCATGCTCACATTGTATAAGTCTATTTTCATACTCTCGAAACCTATTTTTAGTTTAAAAACATTGCTGCGCGATAACCTATAATTGCATATCACGATGTAAAACGGAGAACGACCCTTTTATTTAATATTACACAAAATGGTAAGCATATTACAAGTTTTAAATATTATACAAATGTATTTATTTGTACTTAGAATGTTGAATTAAATCTTTAACTCGTCCTTCATTATCTTTTAGATATTATAGATAAAGAGTGGCTTTCAATATTTTTTAATTATAATACCCAATGTGTTAATAGTGAGATGAGAAAGAAATCACAGTGTGATCTAGATATAATAATCATATTTAATATTTTTTAATACATAACAACTTAATTACTGTAAAACATTATTTTATTTATAATATATATATCATATTAACATGTAACATATCCTATTTGTTTAATTCGGTCATAATGCTCATTTTGTTGAAAAAACAAAATCAAACAGCGTCACAAAATCAACTAGACGCGCTGTGACATATACATACCTATAGGTATTATATATTCAAATTTCCACCAAATCTAAATTCTTATTACTTAAGCTTTAACTCATATGTTATTTAACTTGACTTTAACTTCATGTTTTTTTAAACTGTTTTAACTTCATATTGAGTTAAAGCAGTTAAATCATAACCTAAAAGCTAGTATAATGCAGTAATAATAGAGGTGTGAACTAGCCAACAATAGGTGCTTGTATGTTTATGTTTTATCAATAGGGCTTACTGCTTTATACACTCTTGTTTTTTACTGCTTTATACTTCATTATACTTTTTAATACATTTATATATAACATACGCTAAAGCAGTAAGAAGTTACAGGTTTAAAATATCCATAGAGTGTGACGCTACATCCACACCATGGGGAGATTTAGATATGCTTATTGTTATTACTTGCCTTATACTCGCTAAACTTTCTCTAGTCTTATAAAGCTTGCTTTTAATAACTTTCTGGCTTTAATCTATCTTGTCTATTTACATTGTTATTATTTAACTTATTATAGTAAAGGAATTATACTTGATTTTTAAACACATCAAATATATTTATTAATTAAACTAATTATTATATAATTAGTATTATTTTTAATTTGTTTAGAATACTATATTTATATTTAATTTTATTTATTCATTTTTTTATTTATTATTCATTATAATTTATTTATATTAATTTATGATTATTATTTTTTTTATTATTTATTTATTGATTATTTTATTATATTTAATATTTTATAATTTATTTAATTATTAATACTATTAGTGTTATATTTCCTATAAAATATTGATTTATTAATTTATTTAAATACGTACTATTAATTATTAATCACATTTCACTATTGACAAGTATACACACATTCACTATGACACTTTGTAATTACACACATTCAACTAATGCACTTACCTTTTATAAACGCCATAGATCAACTTCAATCACATTATATACTAATTTATATAATCACACACGCGGTCACTACACACACACAGCACATCACTCACTATAACATACACAGATTATCCTTACAACTCAACGCTAGTATTTACTTACTATCTCACATCACAATAATCATTATATACTATACGAATACACGCAGATATTTTAACTTTATACACTCATATAACGTATCATTTTTAATTAAAACAATTTTATGTTCTTAATTAAATAACACTATTCTTTGAGAAAATAAGGTATCTCTAATGTAAAATATAATATCTAATTAAAATTATATAATTATTATTACTAAAGTTCTTAAAACTTACTACGTAATAAAGTCTCAACAATGAACACGCCAACAAAATGAAATTATTATTAGTGTTGATAGTCGATAGAATATATGTAAAATGCAATTATTTTCGTTTTATAACATTCTTATAACTATCAAATTTGATTATGTAAGAATAGAGCACCGCTACTTGACTATCATAATTTTATTAGAAAAATTATTTATTATAAAATACTAATCATTATTAATATATATATATTACGAGACTCTTAAGACTAATATATATATATCTTAGTAAATTCAGTTAATAATAGATACAGTACTACCCTTAGCATAACCCTCCTATACACCATAACTATGTCAACGTTATTGTATTCATATTATTGAACAATATTAACTAGACTTTTAACTATCATCAATTATTTATAGACCGTATTTTGTGTGGATGGTTAGAGTAAAATAGTAAATGTTATTGACAAAAATTAACACACACAAATAAGATTTACTTCTTCATGCTTATAACTGAATGAGACATTTAACGTTTGTCATTTAAACCGCACTGATATAATTACTTATTTATTATTTATAATATTTCTTATTTATAATAAATTATATACAAATTTAATAACTATTCTAATATTTATTAATTATTACGCATAATCGGCTGTTATAACTTTAAAAAATAATTAATTATTCAAGTTTTATTTTTTAATAATTTAAATATTATTGAATTTATTTTACAGTTTTGTTAATTATAATATTTAAATTATTTATCTATATTAGTATAATTGACTAAATCAATGCACGAGAAGTATACTATATGACAATCATATACCCTATGCACTTATACTCATTACAGTAATTATTACTTATCAACTTAGATTTACTTCTTACTATAATAATTACTATGTATATTGTTTCCAATATGTGCTTATTATTTATTTTTCGAAATAACTTATAGCCAAATATAGAATTTTAGGTATATATCTATCTATCTTATTTTTGTTTATCGTCCGTTGGTGCGATCTTTTGTTGATCCTATATTCCAGTGATTAAACAATAATTTCAAACTTGACCTTTTCTTCTCATGTTAAAATGTGAGTGCATATAATACTCGTTTAAATAAGTTAGCCTAAATTTTCAAAGTCTTAATTATTAGGATTTACTATTTATATCTATACTTCATGTATTCCCAGGCTGATATTATAAAATGCGCTATAATATCCTAAAGGATACATATAAGGTAATTGTGCTCCAGTATATTAAGAATACATGAATCGTAGAATTCATAATGTTATTTATAATTTTCATTATAAATATATTTCATTAATATCTGAAACTTATACTGGGATCGGTAACGTATTTACCTTTTAATGCTAGAACGTAAGAAGATTAAATTTTCGTATTAGTCCATTTTCTCCATATGTACGAGTTGTTTGTGCCGAGTAATACTTATTCTTCTATAATTGACCTTGTATTTTCGCTGATTGGTCGAAGATATTATTTTATCTGCTTATTAATTTGTTTATACGTATTGCTAATAAATAACTATGTTTTTTTTCATTATCCTGCAATTCTCTGGGGACTGCGTTTTTATATTTAATATACTCTGACATAACATTATTAATTCATTAAATTATATTTTTTATTCCTTAAAGAAAGTTAAAATAAGTTGATTTTAATATAAATAACTTTATACTATTACTATATTAGAATTTTTAATAATCATATATCTTACAGTAATTTATATTAATATATATATATATTATATTATTTCATATTAATTACTTATAATATTACTATATTATATATTTTTATATATATTTTATATAATATATATCTATATTATATATATTATTATATATAGATATATAATTATATATATATATATAATTGTCATCTATATTATATCATATATATATATATATATTATGATATTTATATATTATATGATATATAGTTAATATATATATATATTTATATATATATATATATATATATCATATATAAGGATAAAATTAATTATATACAATTGATTTTATATAAGGTTAACATTAAATATAACACTTCCACATACATTTTACACATGAGGTTTATGACTATTTTATATTAAAATTCTCTAATTCTTTGCACTACCATCAATTTATCATCATTATCGATGATTATAGTTTCGTGGTCTCAGTATATTCTTCAGTTAAGCTACATACGTAAAAGTTCACGGCGTTCAGATATCATTAGTACTAATTTAACATGTTCTGGTCAGTCACTGCATAAATCTTTCTGGCCACTGTTTCTAAGTAGATAAATGAATTCTGTTACGCTATTAGAAATTAGGATCGGTTCGATGACCATAACCGTAGCGAATCATTTTCGATCAGTGTTTTCTAAAATCGTATTTTAATTCTTGTAATACTAACATGTAATTGTAATTACGGTTTACGTAATTATGATAACACTATATTTGTCTTTTCTCAGCTGCGTATTAAACATGCGCTTACGTACTCTAATTCGCATTATATTTCTATCTGCGCAGGCCCTGAAATGTGTATTCTCATAATGTATGTAGGTTCAAAATACTGCTGTTTCCATTATTCTCTCCCTAATCTCAACTTCCCAAACTTGATTATGTTTTGATGTTTTATAAAATGCTAGGGTAAGTTGCTTATCCGCTGGTTTCTTCGCTACAGGCTTAATAACTGTTTCGGTCACGTTTTAAAGCTGAGCTTGTTAAAGTATTCTGTAAGCTCACTCTTCCAGTGTGATTACATTATAAAAGTAATTCATTCTGGACTCACGAAAATACGTTGGTAATTTAACAAGGGTGATTTGGGTAGCACTACTTGCAAAAATTCAATATCCATTCGCGGTTTTTCTGTTATATAAGAATGAAACCCTACTCCTGGGGTCTTGATTTCCCACTGGATAATGTTCTGGATTGAGGTATACTTGTTAAAAGGTGGTTCATGATATACACTTAAGAAACAAATAGAACACTCTTTATTACAAACCAGAGAATCCTTTGTTGGTCACTCGCTTAAGAGCTAAAACGAGTATATGAAAAAACTCTATTGTTCTTACCCAATAGCGTACTATGACCTAAAGAGAGAAGCGGATATAAAATTAATCTTCTCGACCAACTCCTTACATTATCACAGGTTTCATTATTTAGAGCGATCTACTCACGGATTATTACTCTTGGCCTATCTGCTTCACCATAGGCGTAAAGGTAACACAATTTCCTTCTTACCTGGGATTAAAGGATTCTTTTACCCGTGTATTTTCATTATGCCTTGATTTGTTAATTTCAGTTCTTTTTTGCTCATCATATATTTGTTTTGTACATCATTAAAATTACACATTAAATCTCCCACATACCTTGTGCTCACTCTCATCCCTGATTTGCCTGCTGTTCTAACCTATTGCAATCTCACCCGCTGTTTTTTCTTGCATCCGTTGGCTTATTCAGTGCTGTTAGACCTCGAGCTTCTTGTGGATTACCGCAACCAAGTGCTTATCCTTCAAATCTTACCACACTAATTCTCAGTCCTATGTCTTGCCTCCATCAACGCTCACGCCTTCACCTTTGCTTTTACCACCACATGTCTATCACGAAACGATATATTGGTTCCAGTTTATGATAAATATATTTTGAGCGCTGTTGATTTTATGGTCTTTACGAATTCCGCCCCGGTGATTTACAACAAAGGTACCTTATCCTATACACACTTGTTAGTGCTCCTGCATGAGTAGTTTTATTTTCATAAAGTCATCTTTATTTTTCCTCACTAATGAGAGAGAGGCGTTCTATGTTCTTTTTTGTAGCACGATATTCTAGTTCATTTGCTTTTACGTACAGTTCAAAGTAGGCGGGCCCCCATCGTCGTTCTTTTGTTTATCGCTTTTTTAATTCCCTCGAATTTTGAATAATCAAGCATTTCTATACCTGTCAACATATGCACATACACTATTACACATACATGTATATTAAAACAGATCAATTACTCTGCCTAACTTATTTTAGTCAAACAAGAAACCCCAACACTACCTTCGTGAAACTTATTTTGAGCTTTATAACAAAATCGACGAGAAACATATATATTAGCAATTGCACTTAGTCATTTTGCCCCTAGATGTTTGTCAAGATAAACAATAGCTTTGTATTTCTCCTCTCACAAACTCAAGAAAAACACGTTATTATAAAAAGCACTTTAATGCAGAGATAACAAGTCTACTATAATGTTCTGTTATAGTCCACGCAGATATGCTATAGTCTTATTCAATCTTTAGAGTTTATATTTTTCTCTAACTCTACACTCTGTATTAACATTGTCTAATAAGACTCGCATGTAACTTCCTAAGTTCATGGTTAGAGTCAACCTCCACGTCCAATCAAAACGCTTGGGCATGACCGCTCCGATGGTAGAGTGGGATGCTTAAGGTGGCTGATCTTACGATTTTTGAGGTATTTTATTCAGCTTTTTGGTCGTAAAATATATGTATTTATTAATAGAAATTTCATAAATCTTTACGATAATATTATTTAAAACTTGAATGACGATTATAAAATAAATCCTACCTAACTCAAATAGAGTATAATGCTAGTTAATAATTATCCTTCACATTTCGATTCAAAGTATATGTATTCGAGAACTCTTATCTATCCTTGAAGTTAAAAAAGCTACTCTAGAAATACATATTATCGAGATTTTATACTATGCACATTGAGAATAATACTAATATCGTACGGTTATCTCTAACATTCACAAACTCACTTAGATATTAGTTTTCTTAATGAGAATTATACCTGCTTATTGTTGTAGAAAAAATCGTGTCTCGTGTGTATAGTCAATTAGTGCACTAGACTCGGAGTGGTAAAGCTATCTCAATCTCTCTGTGTGATAACAAGTAAATCATAGTGTGTGTGCTGTATGGTCGCTTGTCTGCTGTGTCGTGTGCAATTGTGTGACTGCGATGTGTATAAACTCTGTTACATGTAAGATGTTCTCGCAACATGCGCTAACCGCATATGTAAGCCGGCTGGAGCCTATTAGTGAATGAGTGTGTATAAAGTGTCATACAGTCGAAACTTGTGTTGTATGATCATGCACTAAGTGAATTGTCCGTTCCTAAATATATAATAGGACATCATAGGCCCATGAAAGTAAATAACACTAAGTCACTAATCCATCGAATACATCATAGAAGTACTAATCCATATACTTATCCTCCGAACATACACAGAATAATCATTCACAGTAATATAATACCTCAAAATAATATAAGAGAGAGTACATGACTCTTCACATACCAATATATAATTACCACAAGATAACATATATAAGTAACCATAACAGGTATCACTAACCAGGCAAACATTACCTTGAAACTAACATAATTTCAGAACTTAATATAATATAATGCACATGTAGATATTACAATACAGGACTAAACAACGCACACCGAAAGAGTTCTACTAATAACGTTAAGAGGTCAGACAACGTTACATAAGCAGCTTAATAACGAGAAAGAAGTTTGAACGAAAACAGTCCTTACTACGCAGCCTAGCGTCAAGTCAGGTTATTCACGCAGTACCACCACAACGCAGCAACAAAAACGGCAACCTACTTTACACACCATAACCCATTGGTCCTACTTCATAGGTTTCACCTTTTTCTTTTCACATCTTCTAGTTTTCTGAAGTTTCCTCATGGGTAGGCTTGTAAAACTTAGACTATTTATAGGTTAGGTCGCCTCATATTTGTTATCATTCACACATAAAAATATACACTGGCTTAAAATAGCAGATTAAAATCATTGCAGTCTTACCAATGTTCAGTACTCAAGCTCAAACCCAGTAAAAATATCTACTATACCCTCTGGCATTTACCCTATTAACAATGACCGCATATGTGTTTGCTCCATTAAGCAGCTTACGCGGGCCGGCGCAATAATTTATATGAATAGGGTGTCACGGTTGTAGTTTACTGCGTGCTTGAGGACACTCGCGACTGCCGCTTTCCTTCCTGCGTGTCCTCGCAATTGGCTGCCTTTACCTAGCCTAACGAAATACTAGGGTGAAGTTTCAAATACATTAAATAGACGATCCGAGTTAAAAGCAGCTAAAAGCAGTAAAACAAAAGCATACTAATAGCCCGCTACTAAGGCGGCTTGTTCAAAGCGCTGGGATCACCTTCTCGTTATATGCTTCACCTCTTTCTGACTGTTACTAGACCTTTACACGCGCATGAGTGATATGTATATCGCTTGTGGGCAGTTTTTAATAAAATTTCGTACAATATTGTTGAGGTATTTTCCTAAATAAAATGCTTTATACATCAGCATACACCTCCTCGGATTTCTTTTCAAATTCATTACAAGTTTGGGACAATAAATATGGATATCCTTCATTTTATAAAGTAAATCATGATTTATTTATAATAATGTATAAAGAGTAATATGGGACAAAAATGAATGTAATAGAATTATATGTTGTTTAAATTAACTTAGATCGTCTGTATTGAGTTAGAACAGTTGTTGAGGGGTGTCGTGTCGAACAATATTGTTGTTTTAGATAAAAAATCGCTTAACGATGTTATGTAAATGATTCAATAAAGTGTAATTGGGATCCATTTCAGTAATAATTTTGGGGGAGAGAAATTTCTTTGCAATGTTTAAGTATGAAATAAAAAAATGAATGATTATAGTATATATTATATTTTTTACATTCCCGCAGGACAATATTGCGGCCTGCGGGCGGCACGCGGCTGCGGGAGCGGCGGCGGGGAACGCGGCGGATCGGCACCTGCGGGGTGCGTTGGGCTGGTTGGTCTTGCGCGAGGGCGCATTGCGGCGCCCTGTGTTCCATTATCGTAATGTAGGGGAAGACATTAATATTATCTGTTCTATGATGTGCGTAGTAGGAGTGACCATCAAAGTGTTTCATCAAAGTATTGAATCATCAATATCAGATGGTATCAAGATGACGTCATCAAGATGTAACATAGCTCAAGATTGAGGCATCAATGCTGAGGTGCATTTATGCTGGGGCATCAAAGTTGAGGCATTCAAATTAGGCATTCTAAGTTGAGACTCATAAAAATATCGATGTTTGTGTGGAGTGTAAGTGCTAAGTGTGAATCTGTGTGTGGGTGTGAGTGTAAGTGTATATGGTTTTACATGTGTAAGGTTCAAGTGTGTAATAAGTGTGCATAGTCGAATTGTTGTGTATTAAGGTTGTCGGTAGGCGTGTGTTATTGTTGGTGGTATATGTAGTGTTAGAGATTGATAAGAGCTAAGCTCATGTAGTATGGGAATGCTGAGTGCCTTGAAGGCGAACTGTGTAATGTACACCAATCGAATTCGCTCATACCTTATAACTGCGGTGAGGGGGTCAGATCACCCCAGATTTTATGGGCGCTCATGGTCGGTGGGTCTGCTCGAGGGATAGTTAGGATAGAGAGGGCTGTGTGAAGTAAGTGAGTGGCAGTAGGTCTTTCTTAAGGGTTTGGGATCGTGGTATGTTGCTTGTAGCGGATTCGTACGTGGGTGGGTGCACTTTGTGTTGTGATGTGTGGCTACTCAAATGTGCAGCTCATTGGCCACTGCACGTTGGCACTCCAATTGGCACTCATTGGCACTGCACTTGGCAGCTCACCTGGCACTCACCTGGCACCCATCTAATACTCATAGAACACTAAGAGAACATCACTAGATACTTCTTACGGTGGTTGGACGCATCAAAGCCATCAAGTTTAGGCGGTGGGACAACAATCTGACCATGGTAATAGTTTGGGCAAAAAAGAGGTCAAGGCGTGATCGATGGTCAACACAGGTTTTAGACATCCAAAAAAGGCTAGTCCCTAAAGGGAAGGACAAAATTACCCGTGGGTCAAAATTTGAACCCATGGACGACCAACAGGATTGGCAGTGTGTTGTACGCTGAGTATAGTGTAATGTAAGGTGTCTATGGGAAAGATGTAGTGGGTCATAGGTGAATGTTGTGTAATAAGTGTCATAGTGAAGTGTGTATAAGTTGTAAAGTGGGTGTGTGTGTGGTGTGGTGTGTGTGCGCGCACGCAGCACGTGTCGTAGTGTTCAAGTTAGGGTAGGTCCATTCATGCGTACAAGTTAGGAACGAAATAATGTTACGGGTGGGCCACGAGTGGGGCAAAAACGAAATTGGCGTGGGCAAAAAGATAATGACCATGGTTATGTTGCATGGAGCTGGGAGCTGAGATGGTGGATAAAAGGAGAAATTCATATAGAAAACGAGCGAGAAACACGATAGAAAAGAGGGGCACCATGTCAAAAATGGCTGAGGTAATATCAAACGCTTCGATATGCGGTGTAAGTGCACCAGTCCTTGCTACTATATATATATTGAAATATATATTTATACCTAACAGATATATCAAATATCATTATTAAAAAGCCATTATATGAACGAAGAACTATAGTAAAAAAATATTTAATCATGCATAATAAGTTTTAATAGTATACTATATGTTATGATATATATTATAATATATATATTTATATAATTATATATATATGATAGTGGGATTTTCAACTAAAATTATGAGACCTCCAATGGTTATATTACGTGGTCTAAAGCTTATTATGAGTCAAAGAGGGAAGGTATCAATAAAATTAATATAGTTTACGAACGTATCATATAAAAATTAAGTGATGCTAAAGTACTACCTATAAATTGAATATAGATTCTAAAAAACTTATCGATACTATATATTGGTGTATATAGGTTAAAATAATGAACACCACATATGTGATAAAGTAACAATGGTATATGGTTATCTGGCAAAATAGTAATTTAGTGATGTAGGGGGTATATCGTACTAAGGTATTTCTTTCATTCACACGGATTAGCCGTATATTGAACATGCATACGCGCGTACAGAATACCTGTGCCGGTCGAACCTTTAACCAACCACTTTCTTCTCTCCTGAATGACAGCTCGTGTGCATCATCTCCTGCATTAACGACGATTTAGTGGTATCGCGACATATTACGTATAATGTCAGGCGATATTGCAAATATATTATAGATGGATTATGCTACATTTATTTAGAAATGGTAATAGTATAAAGGTTCTCATTATAAATTTAGGTGTTGCTCAAAAAAATATAATGAATTATCAGTGTTATGATTTTCTCCAAAACAAAAAAAATATTTTCGGTTCTTATATGAGTTAACATTCCGCTCGCGAAGAGTATCAATTAAAGAATATCATGTGTTCTTCAAATTTAATGTTTCGCGCGTGTCTATCTCTCACGAAACACATTTATAAAATACGAACAAATTGTTAAAAGTAAAAGAGCTGGCGAGGCATCTAAACAGTGTGATTCCTACCTCCATATATTTAGTGAAGAGAGCAGATGGCCATAGGAGAGGGCTTTTGTCGAGAATATGGCGATACGAAAGAGGAAGAATTCCATATAAATGTGTAAAACGTTGTTTTCATCACATTAGTTAATATAGGTAAGGTTGAGGAGATGGTAGAAATAACCATTCTCGGACTAGACTAACACGGTATGATACGAGTATGACGCTGAGTCATCAAGGTAAAAAGGTCTATCAAAATAACAAAGAAGTCCCTGGAGAGATCACATACTACTAATAGGTCGTGTCACCAGTGAAAATAATCTCGCGTACAGCTTTTTTACTTACTTTGGTCTTGGTGAAAAGTTATATATTGTCGACAAAAGGAGGAGGATTAGTACATCGGATTCGCAGATAATTTTGCTCGTGGCACAGGACGTATGAACCAACGCACATTTGAATAGAGAGCAACATTTTGTAGAAAGGAGATCAATACGATAAACGCAGATCTTTGAATTAGTATAAGTCATACACCTACGAGTGTATAGGAATTTTTTGTGGTTAAGCTCTAGATCTGAATAGGTGCGCCCACTGGAGATAATGCATGGCACTATACCGTATAACATAAGGATTTTTATCAACATAGGGTCGAGCCGGTGTTTATAGAGGAGCGTATGTGCTAAGCTGCGATGTTTTGTCTGAATTAGTATGCTCCATTGGTTCTATTTTGGATAGAGCTACTATGTTGTTTCAAAAGAACTATATCTTTAATACATGATACAGTATATAGCTCTCTCCAAATTATGTTTTGAAATATCGTTCCCGATAATATAAACTGTATAACGAGCGGAGTAGTTTTGATGAATTGCTGAAATTCCATTCTATCACTGCAAGATGACAACACCTATATTGACAGCTTTCTTTCATTCACAGTCAAAAATGGTTTTAGTATGTATTGGTTTGATAACCATCAACTAAGGAAAACCAGTAGACGAAGAGACGTTGTTATTTCGAGATTATATCGTTTACACCAGAAAAGCATGATGCTGAGACACTTACCACTTGTCTAAAATTGAACGTAAGAAAAAATCATAGATATAATTATTATGAATCAAAAATAATTAAGTAAATAAATAATATTTAAGATATCTCAACTATATTATATCTGATTAGTCACACAAGATGTTTTGAAGAAGCCCATTTATTAGGTGTAAGGTATTCTAGAGATCGATATGAGTTATAAACAAAAGTAAATATTACAAGAGGCATGAATAACTATATAAAAAATTGAAATCTTTAAAACATCTAAAGCTAAATATTGTTATGGAGTTTTGGAAGGCCTGCATAGATTATATAAAACAGAAATGTTCACAAAATTAAATTTTAATTTGCTATAATATGTATTCAAAGCACTTAAAGAACTAATTTATTTTTTATACCTAAACTAGAATCCTTAAAATAAAAGATAAAGCGAGTATATGGGCTATCAAGTAGAGTGTAAAAAGGATCGTAATCTACACTCGCTATCAAAATACTTCAAACAAGGTGTGAACTTTAATTCTATATACAAAATATATCTTTAGCATTAAATACAAGGTTTAAGTAATAACTTTAATATATTTAATGGAGAATGATTTATTATCAGAACGGTAATAACAATTTAACGCTTGCGTGCAGGGTACGAATTGAATAATAAATTATTGAATTGGATAAATATATATATGTCAAATTATTAGGTCTTTAATTTTTTATAAAATCATGTACATACTCATAATACGTAGAACTTATATGATATATTATTGGAGTTTATAGGATCCCTTGCTTCACGTGTGAAGATTTCTATTTTTGTGAAACCTTAAAGACCCTCAAAACTAGATTACATCAACATAGGGAAGAGGTTAGGAGGGGTAATACTAGTAGTTCGATTTTTAGACATCTATCTCAAGAGGATTATATTACTGTAGATTGGGAGGCGGATGCCTTTTTGTTTTTTTCTAAAGATAAGAATTTAAATCAGTTATTGGAGTCTCTTTTTATTTCAACTGTGACAACTTTAACCTGTCGGAATGATTTTTTATCTTTGATCCCGTTACCAAAAGATTCATATAAAAAAAGTAAATATTTGGCTTTGAAACGATAAGACTAAAAATAAGTTAAAAAAGGAGCCATTTTGCCATTTTTGCACTCGTGTACTTACATTTAACCTTATTTTTTTGAATAGAAGAAAAAATTTTTTTAGTCCTGACGAGGAGTCCATGGAAATAGGTCTCGAAACGTAAACTCGTTCTTAAATGTTAAAATCATTTTATTTCCGCTTTTTGTTTTAATGGTTTTAAAAAGAGTTTATGCTATTTATAATTATAGAGTTTGAGTGAGAGAAAAAACTCTAAAAGTTGTTATTTTATATA